>PVJL010004299.1:25715-133323 GCA_004026885.1 Lyroderma lyra
CCCCCCCCCCCCCCCCCCCCCCCCCAAACAAAAAGGAGAGAGATTAGTCAGGTCTGGTCTTGAGACCTGCTCTGCCCACTGGCTGTGTGCTTTGAGTGAGTTACTCAACTTCTCCTGGCCTTTCCTCATCTTTAAAATGGGAATAATCATACATGTTGGTTTGTTGTTACGAGGAGAAATACGATAATATATGTAAAGCACCTGTCACACAGTAAGTCCTCAGACAAGGCTGGTTGCTCTGACTACCGTTATCATCACCATCAGTCATCTACTACTCTTTCAATTTAATGAGACAAATATTTTAGGAGAATAAAAGTCTTGACTTAGTAGGTAGTTCATATGGCCAATAAACAAATGAAAAAGAAAGTTCATTCTCACTAATAGAGAAGAATGCAGATTAAACCACAGTGGGATGCCATTTTTACCAAGTTATTAAAAAGTGATCCTTTCAGCTGGGGACAAACAAGTAGGCCACATACTCTGCTGGAGAGGAAACTGATACAACTTTCTGAAAGGCACTTGGAATGTGCAGCAAAAGCAAAAGTGTCCTAAGGGAAAAATTAGAGTTGCACGCGAAGATTTATAAACAGGAAACTTCACTTCATCAGAATGTTCTTTAGAATAGCAGAAAATTACAAACAAGTTAAATTTCTTTAAACTGGCTAAATAAATGATGGCGCATCCCCAGAATCTCATACCATGGCAGTCATTTCCAATCCTGTTCCCAGATATGGAAGTGGGAAATTGCTCAGAAAAGGCAAAAATAAGAAAGAAAATCAGATGTAAAGGACAGACTTATTTTGCGTATCATGAGAACAAAGACAGTGTTTAACAATATCCAGGAAACATAGATTGAGAGGAAATATTTTTAAATGTTAACAGCATTTTCCCCACTGTTGGGATTGTGAATAGTTTTAATTGTCCCATATTTATGTTTCTAGATTTGCTAAATTTTCTACAATTTAATGTGTAATACTTTAGGGATCATTTTAAGAATTAACAATTAAATGTTATTTTGAAGGGGGGGGAAACCCTCATGACCCTCTTGGTGGGGAAATACAGTGATTCGGGGCTGGTCCTTTGGGGTTGGCTCCCAGGCTGCTCTCGGCGGTCCCGCGTCATCCCTCCTGGCTTTTGTCCCCCACAGTGACCGATTAGCGTTGCTACAGGTCCGGGCCATCCTCCAGCAGCTGGGTTTGAACAGCACCTGTGACGACAGCATCCTCGTCAAGACTGTGTGCGGGGTGGTGTCCAGGCGGGCCGCGCAGCTGTGTGGCGCAGGCATGGCCGCCGTGGTGGATAAGATCCGAGAGAACCGAGGGCTGGACCATCTCAACGTGACTGTGGGGGTAGATGGAACACTCTACAAGCTTCATCCACAGTGAGTGGGGCTTCCAGTTGGGAGGGGCAGAGCTTCCTGGGCTGGCGAGTTCTCTTGATGGACAAAGGACATCAGGATGCGATTCCCACCAGGAAAAGGCCTCACCAGGACACAGCCAGCCCCAAGGCTGTGCGGTGGGGAACCGGGGCTGCTCTGGGCCGAGGTGATGAACCGCCCTGAAGTTTATCTGGGATCCTTGGAGAGGCAGAGAAGTGGCTTCACTTGGCCCGCTCACACCGGTGGCATGCCATGTCCCTCTGCCGGCTCCTCTTGGGCACCACTTAGGTCAGGCAGAGGCCCGGTGGGCGTGGGCTTACCCATTGGCCTGGGTAGCTGCAGCTTGGCTGGGAGGCTGTGCTCGGTAAGTGGGGACAGGGTGAAGGAAAGGGGCAGGGGGGCTCATTGTCTTGGTCACCTTGCTCACTTGCTGAGCCAGAACTTGTCAAAAGGCATGCAGGGCACGAACAGTTTGGCTCTGGGCTTGTCACAGGGAGGGGGATGGTGAGCGATCTCTTTCAGGTCAAGTGTCCAGCACCCCGTGCTGGGGAGGCTATGTGGCCCCATCTGCTCTTCGATCCACCGTATGTCCCGAAGCTTGGCTTTTGTGCACAGAGCGACCCATGTAGATTATTTATTGTCTAAACTCGGGTACTTTTGCCAGTGAAGAGAATGCTATTAATAATTACACTGGGGACATCCCAGGTAAACCAGGCCATAACGTTACCCTACTTAAAAGCGACCTTGCCCAATTCAGTGTAGGCATTACCTGCTTACCTCAAGGCCAGGGCTTGGGATGGACCCGTGTGTCTGGTCCGTCCCCACCTCTGCTCTCCACATTAGCAGCTGTCCTCTTCCTCACCGGGGCAGCGCACAGGCATGGTTTAGGGCTAGGCTTTGGTGCCATCATTTAGAAGCTGAGCTCAATTAAGCTCTGCCAAATCTCATCTTCCTCATGGGAGAACAGCCACTGGCAGGACTGGAAATTATGTCTGTCAAGTGTGGGGCGCTTGGTAGGTGTTCAACCAGAGGTAGGTTATGTGACCTCCAAGAGCCCCATTGCTCCGA
Organism: Lyroderma lyra; assembly: GCA_004026885.1. NCBI lineage: Eukaryota > Metazoa > Chordata > Mammalia > Chiroptera > Megadermatidae > Lyroderma > Lyroderma lyra. The sequence goes on from PVJL010004299.1 coordinate 28,162, forward strand.
GCATCCTCAGCCTGGTCCTATCTCACTGTCAGCACAGGACTCAGGAACCTCGAGTCATTTCTCATTTAAAGATTGTCCTTCACTGGGGGGCCTTCCGTTCTTGGCTTCAGGTGCTGTAGATGGTGATGGGCTGGGGGTCTCAGAGGACTACAGCTGCGGGTCGATGCTGTTTGTGCCCATGCCGTCTGCAGTGCTGGCCCAGCCTGGACCTGCCTCAGTGGTCCACGCCCAGGCCCTCGCACCCCTCTTGGTTTGTGGTCCCCTGGGAGCCCCAGGCTTTGAGGACGGGTGTGTCTGTTTATTCATGCCCAGCCCTTATAAGCCATACAGAGTAGCTGGTTTCTGGATTCTCAGCTGAAAATCGTGGTAATGGGATTGGCTTTAAATCTCCTTTCCTTCCCACCATTCTGAACAGCCCCCTCACATCTTGTGTAACCTCCTTATTGTTAGGGTCCAGAGTCTCTTCCCATCTTCCCCTACCTACCCTTCTCTTCTCTTGTCTTTTTAGCTTCTCCAGAATCATGCACCAAACCGTGAAGGAACTGTCACCAAAGTGTAATGTGTCCTTCCTCCTGTCGGAAGACGGTAGTGGCAAGGGGGCTGCCCTCATCACCGCAGTGGGCGTACGGCTCCGAGAAGAAACGAGCAGCTAAAAGCCCTGGACCCCCAGCCTGCTGCCCTTCCAGCACTCACTCCTGTCTTCAGCAGCGACCCCCTCCCCCATTCTTCCAGCGAGAGGGGCTGTGCTGGGCGATGCCAGCACAAGCCTGCCACTGCCACAGCGGGGAGGGAAACAACAGCCAACTAATGGCGCGTAACTTAGAGTACAAAATAGCGTGTGTGCTGTCGATAATCTCTCTCACCTCCAGACCCCTCCGCACCTGCCCTGCCACTCTGCATGATTTGGTTTGGTTTCCACCTGGCCGTCCCTTCCCTACGTGTGAGACTTAGTGGCCTCCATCTCCAATTTATGCGTTCGTCCAGCAGTTATTTATGGGCCCGAGATGAAAAGTCACACCATGTGACAGGCCTTATGGGATGGGGACGCACCCCTGTGTGAAATGTATCATCACCAGCAGACACTGCCGGGGCTCCTCGCAGGGGCGTGCTCGCCGCTGCCCCCGTCCCAGCACCCGCTGCTGTCTGGCGTCCTGAGGTCCCCGTCTGGGCGCATCAGTGCCACTGGACTGTGTGTCTGTGGACCTGGTCATAGCCACGTGGTGACTGTCTTGCATTCTGTCTGTCTTGCTGGGGAGGTGGGCAGTCCTGTGGCGGTGTCTTGTCTCCATTTGCGTAAAAGGAATCACCCAACAAACAGCGCCCTCATTGGAATTTCCCGTCGCTTCTGTGAGCCATGTCGTATGACCTAGTAAACTTTGTACCAATTCAGAGACCCGAGTGATGCTTCCTAACTGGGCAGGGATGGGGGAGGCCATCTGGGGATGTGAAAACCAAACTCTGGGGATTTTTGTGGACTCCTGGCTCAAGGGGAGAGTTGAAATGAAGATTGTGTTCTTCAGCCCCAGCCTTTGGCATGAGGACTTACAAACTTGTCCTGCAGGGTCACAGAAGGAGCCCCTCCCTTGTCTTCCAGCACCTGCCCTGCCAGTTCCCTGCTGCAGCCCCAGGGTCCTGGCTGGGGAGAGGCTCCTGCGGCCCCCACCCCGCTCCTCACTTGTGGTTGGAACAAAGAAAAAGTCAACTTGGCCTTCAGAGTCTGTTGGGTGTAATTACAGGCCACTGCAGCGTTGGCCTCTGCCTGCTGTCCCCAGGCAGATCCTGCTCTTCATCATCCTCTAGTCAACTCCAAGACAGTGGATGAAATAGACCCCCCGCCCTAACACAGATGAAGTCCTGAAGCAGCCAGGGTAGCAGGATTGCTGTACTCTCTCCCTCCCCTTTCTTACATGGACCCCTGCTGTAGGAAACTGGCCCCTGTCTGACCCTCGCGTCCCTACCTCGCCTCAATCTCAAGGTTGTTCGACCATTTTGGATTCTCCCACTAGCCCATCGGTAGCTTCCACACCAGCCCATCTACTGGTCCCTTGTGGTTGAGGTGCCATGTGAGTCTCCCAAGCCATGACCACAGCTCCAGGTGGCTCCCCCTAGGACTGAGTGCATGCTCACTTGGTCTGATGAGACCAGAGTGTCTCTGTTTGGCACTGCTGCTTGTGGCACAGTGACCTTTGTGGAGAGCACAGATAGCATCGAACTATATTGATGTGCATTTATAGTGCTCCGTGGTTCTGCAGGGACCCTGGGGCATGGATGGTGAGTTGACAGATGGAGAGATGTGCCTTTGAGGTGGACTGGGGCAGGCCTGGAGTTTTCTGGGGGTCAGGACAGTTGACGTCCTCTGCCTGCCACCTTCTTGCTCTGGCAATGAGGGTGAGAGTTGTGTTGCTGACTTGCAGGAGGCATTTGTCTAAAACGGCTGGCATGGTAGTCATAAAAGTCATGGCTGCTGTTGACTGAGCACTTGGTCTGTGTTTGGCCTTGTAGTTCATAGGCATCCCGTATGTCATCCTCACAGCATCCCTGTGGGGTAGTTTTGCCATCAGGAGAGGAAGAGGCTGAAGGTCAGAGTGACTTGTAAGGCAGCACAGCTGAGGCGCTCTGACAGCCACCATCTGCCCTGGGCCGGATCTGAGTTCCGCAGAGAAGCCCTGGGTGGACTCACAGGCTTTGCAAAAGAAGCTTCTTCCCTTGTGTCATTAACCTGATAATCAGTGTCATCGGGTGCTGCCCACAGGCGTGTTTTGTTTGGTTTACACAATATTTATAAAAATGTGAGCCAAATTGTTAAGCCTGGAAGTCTCACAAATTTGGATTTCTAGCTTCTGTTGATTTAGAAGATTGGCAACAATGGGCTCCCATAACCACATGGCAACATTTGTCCAGAGCTGCTGTCCCCTTTGGGTGCCCATGCGCCCCATTGGCCGCAGTCCCCACCATGCCTGTTACCCCACGCCGGAAGCCAGCTGCCTTTTCTCACCATATCTGCAGTCTCTCTCTCATACTGGATCCAATTACCATGGTGCTGTATGCCCCAGGGACGCGCCTGCGCCTGCAACTCCCGGGGTAGACAAGCGTCAGCCCCCAGGGTCTCCTCCAACCCCTTGTGTCCACTGGGGCAGGGTCTGGGAGGGGAGCCTGGGGCCCTGGGAAGGGTCTGCATCCACCATCGAGTTCCCGGCCCCATCTTGTTTCTCCATCGACGTATTGAAGGGTGAAGCGTGGGCCAGACTTTCAGGTCCTCCTGACGGGCTCCGGCTCATGGGGTGCTCACCTCACCCTGCAGCCAGGCACAGGGCTTCAGGGCTCAGCAGGCGCTCCATCTGAGGGACCCCCAGCTGGCCCGTTGGTAGCCTCGGAGGGGGACACGTCCCCATTCAGGAATAAAGTCTCTTTGGTGTGACACCTGTTGACCCTCCTGGAGAGGGATGGAGTGTGAGTCAGCTCAATCTTATCCTCCTCCGTTGGCGTGACCCACGGGCAGCAGCGGAAAGCAATGCGGAACCCAGAGCGAAACCTGGGGGGTGGGAGGTCATCGAGCAGGGGTGAGGGGCACAGCCCCAGGAGCAGGAGCCCATCTCCCCTCCAGAGGAAAGTCACTACCTGACTCCTAAGAGCCTACCAGTGTTCAGGGGCCCCGGAGAGACATTCGTGAGAGGATTTGATTTTTGGAAACAGCCAGAAGTAATCTGGAGCTAAGTCTAATGACAAGTGGGTGATCCAGCTGACTTTAGACCCTTCGTCATTACAAACACACAAACAAACATAAACCGAGTACAGTTACACAGGGACACCAGGCTTCCTTGTTTGACTTGCTGATTGGCTTGTCAAGGATTGTTCAAAGAGGAGTCTTAAAAATATGGGGGCTTTGGCGATGTTGGGTAGAATAAGGATGCTCTCCCAAGGGGCTGCTTTGAAAGAAAACATACCCGTGGGACCACTAAGCTTTGATACATTTGCTTAAAATATAAACAATTCTCCCCAGCAGCACTGAGACATAATTAGAGATACACGTGCACATTCGAGATAGGAGGAAGCAGACAGAGAGGAAGAAATGGGCTGGCAGCGGAGCAGAACTAAATGAGACCCTGTGTCAGCCCAGAGGGAGACGCTGCACTGTCTGTCCCCAGGAGCTGCAGGGTTCCAGGACAGCAGGCCTGACTTTGGTTCCCTGCCCTGTGGCCCTACAAGATTCCGCGGTGTGGTCCAACAGATGCTTTTCTCCGGGGGCTTAATGGCTTCTGCCCCTACACTCACACTCTGTGTCCCCGCCAGAGCTCCCTACCTGCTCCCGCGTTGTCATCCCCATCTCAGTTCCTGACGACTGAGTTTTGTCCTTGTCCTTCCTGTTGTTGAGACCGAGAACCCGGGAGTCATCCTTGACTGCCTTCCGCATGCCACCTTCCCTCCAGCGGATTCTGTTGGCTCTTCCTTAGCAATATCCAGACTCTGGCCACTACTCACCCAGCCTGACGTGCCACCTCTCTCCTGCATGACGGTAACAGCCTAACCCTCTCCCTGCTTCTCCCCTGGCCTCGCCGTGCTCCAGTTCCAACACAGCGGCTAGACTAATTCTTTCCAAAGGGGTGTCAGAGCATGTGACTCCCTGGCTCAGAGCCCCGCAGGGCTCCCTATGTCAGGGTACCGGCTCAAGTCCTTCCTTGACCCTAAGGCTCTTGCTTTGGCTGTTCCCTCCGCCTAGAACTCTTTTCCAGACAGGACCCACTCAATCCTCAAGTCTATGCTCAGAAGACTCAGTAAGGCCTCTCCGGACCATGCTGTAAGCTGCATCCCCTGTGCCCACCCTCCTGCCCTCCCTCCCCCAGCTCTCATTTTCCCTTTTTCCCACAGGACTTAACACCTCATACACTAGGCAGTTCATGTGCTCACCACATTTGCTTATTGTCTGTCCCCCTCACTAGGATGCCAGCTCCTGAGGAAAGGAGTGTTCCTGTTGGCTGGTGTCCCCCAAGCACCTGGGACAGTGCCAGGCACACACAGCCCGCAGGCCAACATTTCCTCCCTGCCGATCCTGCCGGAGCACCCGCCCCACTTGAGAGCTCACGTCAGCAAATGCAGAATGATTCAGAAGTTATTTCGGGAATCGTGTAGCCCTGGGGTGTTGTTCAGTCCCCCAGGGATGCTGTCCTTGGGTAGTTAGGAGAATGACCAACACAGACACGGAGGCCTGGGGGCCCCTCCCTCATGTGACAGTCCCTGTCTCCAGTCCTCACTCCTACAAGCTGCAGGCAGAGAAACGGGCGAGGTGGGAGTGGAGGTGGGGATCGATGACAGGCCTGGGACAGACAGGGAACGTTGGCTCCATTGCTCGCTCTGTGAGTTTAGGCAAGTTTTCCTTTCTGAGGGTCAGTTTCCTTTTTTGTAAAACAGGGCCAACACCTCCCTCCCTCTATTACCTGATTACCTTGCAGGGGACAATGGAGGGTTATGGTACCCATTAAACACTCAAAAATTTTTTGACAATTTTTTCACTTCCATCTGGCTTGCCTCAGGTAGGTGGGATGTCTGAACAACAAAGACCCGACTGGCATCATGAGTGGCTGGACACGTGTGCAGGGAGGTGATAAAACGCATGAACAAAGAGGCCCAGAGCCAGCCTCACCCGCATCACTCTCTTGTTGAGGCCAGGACTGTGTCCACCTCAGATGTCCTCTGACCTGGCCCCCCTTCCGGGGTTTTCTGAGACTGGGGGTCCTGCTCTGCCAGCGGGACTCCTGGGTGCTGGGCTTCCTGCCTGGTCCAGCACCTCTCCCTCTCCCATTGTCCCAGATCTAATGCCAGCCTGTCTCCAGGACTCCACTTCCCCAGAACTACAAAGATGTCTGAGGGCACAGTGAGGTCTTGGCTCCTTCTGTCCCTGCTGTCTCTGCCAAGATCACGTCTCAGCTGCCCTGACAGCACCTGGAGGGTAGGAAAGGCACTGTGCTCTTCCCAGGGAGCAGCCTGCCCCCTCTCCAGGCTGGCCCTGGGTCTCCAATTGCTTCATACTGCTGGGGTTGGTGCGGGTCACCTCGCCCAAGGAAGGTCCTTGGTTTTTCCTCATTGCAGGCAGCTCTTAAAAATTCGGGACAGAGGCAGTCCCTCCCTCCTTTAGTGGCTCCTTCCTTCCTCCCTTTCTGTCTGTCCTTCTGACTCTCTCCCTCCCTCCACCTCTCTGTCTGTCTGTCCCTTCTATCTCCTCCTTGTCCCAGATGCAGGTCCCAGAAGGGAGAGCAGGAGCAGACAAATGGTGAGAGTTACGGCCTGGGCAGTTGGGCAAGGCTTGGGGGAGGAGGTGGGGCTCAAGCCAGACCAGGGCCAGAGGGAGCATTGTGCTGTGGGCTCACCGTGAGGACAGCAATCTCATTTCATTTAGGGGTGGGGACTCAAGGGACAGGCTCAGGCTGCACAGGACAGCCCAGCTGGAGCCAGGCCTTGAGGCCCTGAGGGCAGAGGAGAGGGGCCCAGATGAGGGCTCACCTGCGGTTGAGGCAGCAATAGATGATGGGGTTGTACATGGTGGAGCTCATGGCCAGCCAGAAGAGCGCCAGGTAGACCTGCTGGATGAACTTGTGGCAATAGATGTCCTCTTGGAAGCTGCCCAGGATGAAGTAGAGGTGGTAGGGCAGCCAGCAGATGGCAAATGTCACCACTACCAGCACCATGGTCTTCACAAACTGGTCCAGGAGAGGGTCAGGTCACTTGTCAGCCTGGCAGCCCCAAACCCCAATCCTTCCAAGGGTTGCCCTCTTGCCAGCCTGGAAGGCCCTCTGTGGTCCTGTCTGCCTCTATGGCCTCAGTCCCCTGGAGCATCTGCTGCCCAGACACTCCTGGGCCCTCCACCTTGGGGATTTTGCTCAACCTGGTCCCTCTGCCCACAGTGCTGTCCCTCCTAGGTGGCCATCTCCTCTAAAAGGTGTTCTGGATCCCTTCACTCAGAGCATCTCCTTCCTGTAGAGTGGATGAGCCCTTGCTCCTAACTCCATCCTTTGGGGAGCCCCTATGCCAATTATGGGTCCCAGGCCCCCCTCCTCCCGGGATCTGTGTCTGCCACAGCCCTTCTATCCATAGGTAGTGAGGCTCCAACCTGGGACCCCAGCCTCCACCCAGGGCCCAGCTCCCTGCCTTTTCCCACCTCATTGTTGGTTTCTGCAGGTGCCCTTGAGCATGGCCCAGTACCTGAAGAGGGTTGAAGGACAAGCCAGGGCTGGCAAATGGAAACCAGCTCTCCACGAGGAGGGACAATCAGATGGTGTTCTATATCCAACTATGCCCCTGAATTGCCCTTGTGAGAAATGCCGAATAATAGAAGCCCAGACTTTGACCTGATACGTGATGTGATTAACCCATTACTTGCCCCGCTTGCCTAACAGGAAGCAGGCATGGCAAAGACAAGCTTTGGCTGGGAGAGAGTGGAGGAGCTCTGGAGCATAGTATGCCGTATCAGGACCCTTGGGGACACTGGCACTTTCTGTTGGAAATTGAAGACAGACGATGTAGATGGACTACAATCCGGTCTCCATGGTCTCTGAGGTTGCAGTGTTGGCATTGGAGAATTCTGTTGCTCTATCCAGGAGCCTCCTGTAGTTCTGTGGGACTTCTTACATGCAACATTCTGATTACTCAAAAAGCCTAAGATTTTAAGATTCTATCATTCTGAGATTCTTGGAGGTACCCGAAATTCTGTGGGGCTTAAGGATTCGCCTATTTTCCTAACATTCTGGGAAGTTCCTTTAACTTTGTATTTGGCCAAAGACCAAAGGCACGTTGGCCTGCCTGGGAAGAAGGAATTCCGGCTCTGGTTAGGGACTTGGGACCCAAGCTACGGGCGCATGTGTGCTCTGCGGCGCCCCCTGGAGGTCGGGCCTGGAGCCCGGAGGAGCGGCTTCGGGGAGGCCCCGCCCTCCGGCCCCGCCCTCCGGCCCCGCCCGGTCCCCTGCGCCCACCTTCTTCTTGGCCTGCAGGTAATGCGTGTTGGCGCCGTGCGCGTGGTACCCGGGGACCGTATGTCTCCAGAGCGTGAGGCCGATGACGCTGTAGGCGACGAACATCACCACGAGAGGCAGGAAATAGATGAGGGCGATCAGGGCGAGGTGATACCTGGAGGGAGAGAGCCAAGCGCCTGCCACGGGCAGTCCGAGGGCGACTCCGGCATCCGCCAGCGCTCAGTCCCTGGGATCCTGCGGGCGCCCCTGAGTTGCCACCTCGTTGCCCTTGGCGGGCCACCCTGGGCCCGCCTCCCAAGGTCTTCCTTGGTTTGATTTAAAAAAAAAAAATAATAAAGGCAACATTAACTAGCACATGTGCCCAAAGAGGGCTATATGTTTGCTCTGCGTCCTTCCAGGTGATAATAAGTACCAAAAAAGGAAATATATAGGAACGAAAAGGTTAACCAAGTAATACATTTGTTTAAAAGCCATGAAGGGGAGTTCCCTGGTGGTGTAGTGGCTAAGGCTTCGGTGCTGTCAACACTGCAGCCTGGGTTCGATTCCCAGCCAGGGAACTACCCACATAAAACAAAAACAAACAAAAAAATAAAAACAAATAAAAGCCATGAAGCACAAAGGAGGGAGTAAAATTCCACCCACGCCCACTATTAACAATTTGGAATTTTTCCTCCCACAACCATACGAATGTGAACATGTGTTGCCTGAATCGGGGTTGGAACTCATCATCCCTAGAGAGGTGGTGCCCGGTACCCTAGGTTCTTACTGACCCCACTCTGCGAGAGGAGGCCTGTGTTAGGGTGGGGAAACATCGCCCCTCAGTGGTCAGTCACGAAATAGTCTGCTCTGCACCGCCCTGGAGCAGTGTGTCCGGAGAAGATGGGGGACTGGGTAGGGTGGGTTAGTGACTCGGGGCAGGACCTGCCCTGCAAACTCCTCAGCCCCCAGGAACAAGTTTCTCGGGCGTGGCGCCTTCCCCAGCACTGCCCTCTTCTGGCCAAGGCTCGGGACAGGAAGGAGACCAGGTAGGGGCGGGCATTGGAGGCCGGGTGTTAAGGAAGGCTGGGGAGGGCTGGGTCACCCTGGTGATCCAGCAGCCCTCAGCTCAGAGCATGCACGTCCTCTTGCTTGGGGCAACTGGGTCTTCGTTGGCCTAAATCTGCCACCTCCAGATTTGTTTTCTGTTATTCCCTATTTAAGCTACCACTGGGGCGTGACTTCGTGACAGGCCTGCTGATAACGGCTTCATGTACAATTTCTCCTGTATGCTCACAACAACCCTCCAGCAAGGTTCTTTTACTAATAATCCCTGTTTGAGAGAGAGGAGCCAACAGGTGAGAGAGGTTAAGTGACTACAAAGGATCTTCCAGCCAGCAATGAATAGAGCAGGATTCCACTCCAACTACCTACTTCAAAACCTCAACCAATTCTTTATCCTCCCCTAACCCACCAGGCCATGCTTGGGGATCAGGAAGCCACACCTTGAGAACTAGGCAATGGAGGCGCAGGAAGGCAAAGGACTTACCCAGGGTCACAGTGGCTGGATTATATCCGAGTTCTTCTACTCTGTCCCCACCCCGTCTCCCAGCCCGTGGTGCTCACCTCAGCACGAGGCAGGCACCAGACATCCTTCTGAAACATCCCGGGGTCCATCACCTGCCCCTTCTTTGTGTCTCAATACAGTGACCCCTTTGTGACCCGAGAATTTACAGCACGCTCTCCAAAACACACAACTATACACCACAAACACACCCACATACTCACACACACACGCACTTGCGCAGATATAAGTGGGTGCAGCGTGCTTGCACATGTAACATCACATGCACATGTGCAGGTATGCATACCCTGCTTGAAGGACACACGTACCCCGATTTAAGTAGCAGACTGAGGAGGAGATTGGCCTTTGAAGCAAGGCTGCCTGCATTTAACTCCTCACTTCACCACCTCCTAGCTGTGTGGTCTTGGGCACATCACTTAGTTTTTTAGTGCCTCGGATTCCTCATCCAAAAAGTGGGAAGAATGTTAATACACACCCCAAATCCTTAGGAGAATTAAGTGGGTTTGTATTGTAATGTGCTTAGAACAATCACTGTTACCTTTAGTGTATACCTGTCTTCACATAATCCCAAGTACACTCACAGACACACGTGCACACACTACATGTGTGTACACACATGCACGTGCAGGCATGCGCACACAAGCAGACACATTTTCAGGTGTATGTGTGTACACCCATGTACACATAACATTTACACACACATCACGCTCCCTGCTCCAGGCCTTACAAAAGGAGCATCTTGCCACCGTTGTCTTCGGGCCAGGCCACCACGCACTTGGTGGCTCCCTGGTCCATGATGATGGTGGAGTAGAAGCACTGGGGGAAGGCGAGGGCCAGGGCCACCAGCCAGATGCCAGCAATAACTGCTTTGGTGCCGGGGGCTGAGAGCCGTGGCTGGAAGGGGTGCACGATGGCCATGTACCTGTAAGCAGAGGGCGGTGTGAGCAGCCAGAGCCCTCCCGGTCAGGCCAGCCCCCACCCCGCTCTCCCCCACTGCAGGACCACACCCTCTAGCCCCATTTCCCACAATGCTGCTGTGACCTCCAGAGAGCCGGCTGGGCTGGCGACTCCCACACCACACGGCACACCGGTGCCCTCCACCCCAGCCCAGGCCTCCATCTGAGCACGGGCGTGCTCTCAGATGGCCACCAGAGAGCGGTGTGGCCACACTGGAAGTCCATCTCCGGACATCTGTCTGAAGCTCAGCCCTGCCGAGCCCCTCAGCCCCAGGCCAGTCTCTCTTCTGTCCAGGAACCTTAGGAGAGTCTCCTGGACAAAGCCCAGCGCAGCGCTGCCCACCAGCTTCTGCAGTGGTGGACATGCTCTAACTATAGGAACCAAATGTGCACGGTCCCGTTTCGTAGCCACTAACCACCCGTGGCTGGTATGACTGAGGAACTGAAATTTAAATTTTAATTAATTAGAACTTAAATAGGCATGACTGGCTGTGGCTACAGTCCCTGGCAGTGCAGGCCCAAACCTTTAAACGCGGCATTCAATGCCCTCTGAGCGTGGGCAGTGCGCTGCCAGCCTCTGTGTCACTGTTTCCCGCACCTTCCCTGGCTCATTCTAGTCGTGGGGTGGCCCTGCCTGTGTGACCCTCTGAGGGTGTAATACACAGGATGGCAAAGACCATCAGTTACACTGGAACACCGTTATTGAAATATAAAATAAATTTGGGACATATAATAAACCCACTTGTTCATCAGCCGACTGAACAGTAGATCTCACAGCAGATCTGGAAGCTGTGGTAACCGTGATGCGTGCAGGTGAAACGTGGGGAATTCTGCACAACAGAAGCATTGGTGATTTCTCTTGGTGACCGTCCCGGTACTGCTGGAGTCCAGCAAACTGTGCGGTGCCACCTACCTTTGTAATTGTGGTCTCTCAAGTTCATCACCCTCATATTTCTGCCCACAGTCTGTGGTCACAATTGGTGCACGTCCGGACTAGATGACTACTGACCCTCTCTCTCCACCCCCCGTGACACTGACCTTTGCCCATGACGATGGCCGGACCCTGGGCCAGCTCTGCCCCTCGACAGCCTGGACGTGGGCCCAGTGCCCCAACACGACAATAGGAGTGGGCCACTTCTCCAAGATTCTTGAGCACCCTGCACCCCCATAGAGGATGCAGGTGACCAGAGGGTCAGCTTGGGGGTTAGGTGTCCTTGCTGTCCTAGGAGCCAGTGGGAAAAAGTTTTCCTTCTTATTCTGTTAGTAGAAAGGCAAGCCTGGGACTTTGGATTCAGACTGATTTGGATTTGAATTTTGACTCCACCGCCTTCCAGCCGTCGTTTTGAGCAAACACCTTAAGCTCTGAGGGTTCCAGTTCCTCCTCAGGGAAGTGGAGTGACAGTCATTTGTGCTATTAGGGTTGTTGTGCAAATAAATGAGATGCTGTAGAAGTGCCTGCAGGCAGCGGGGCCAGGGACTTGACGACGTGATTATTCCCATTTATTTATTTCCTTGAAAATTTCCAGAAATGGCTTTGGTCCTAGCTGGCCCCTGGGTCTTCCTCCCTGGGAGTAACCTGAACCTTGGGACAAGGCCAGGACAGTAGGACTCAGCCTCACACTTCATTTAGCACTTGCCCTGAGCTGGGACATTCAAGTCTTGAGGTGTTGGGCGTTACGTGAGGGGCGACCCGGGCCTGGGAGCAGGTCTGCCCTGTCTCGGGGACTCGGGCATACCAGGTCGCCCTGCCATAGGCCCTGGCTTCTCCTGGAACCTTCTTCCCCAGAGCCCAGGGCAGTCACTGTCACCTCTTCCTGTCCTCACTCCAATTCCACCCCCACACGGAGGCCGGTCCTGACACCCCATCTGACTGACACTGCAACCTGCCCCCACCCCCACACACACCGGGCACCTCGGACCCCTTCTCCCCTTCCTAATATTGTCCCACAGCACTCATGGCCTCAAAATACAACATCTAATTTATCTACGCGTGTGTTTATTATTTAAATTCTCACCGGGGCCGCCACCTTTATCTGTCTTTCCCTCAAACCCCAGAACGGTATGTGTAGGTAGTCGGCACCGAACATACGAACCCACGAAGAGACGAATAATCGGGTCTTCACCACCAGCCCGGCCTGAGTCACCCGCCTAGGTCGCCGGGTCACTGTTCGGCAGCCTCCCACCTGCTCCCCTGGCTCCGACGCTGCCCTTGCAGGCCATCCCCATCCCCCACCCCATTTAAAAAGGAAGTTTCTATGAGGCCATGACTTCGGGACTGTCGGTGTGCGTCCCCCAGTGCCCGAAACAGGAAGCACTCGGGTATTTGCTGAGTGAAGGAAGAGAAAACCTGGACTTCCAGAAACATCCGGGGCTGTGAGGAGCCTTTGGTGGTGGGGTGTATGTGCCTGGGCTCTGGGCTCTGCGCTGGCCCCTGACTTGCTGGATGACCTCAAGTGACCTTGCCCATTTCTCAAGCCTCAGTTTCCCTAGGTGCAAAATTAGAAGGTGGACCTAGATAAAGGATTTTCAAACTTTCTTTTCATTTTTAATGAGTAGAAATAAATTTCTCCGATGACATAATCTTCAGGGAAACTCCACAGTAAAACAAGCAAGAGGACACAAGTGAGCTGCTGTGGGCAAGAGGCTGCTGGGGCAGTTGGGTGGGATGGCGGCCGTGGGGGGACCTCTCCTCGTCAGACCATCCGGACGAGGAGTCCGTGTCCTTATGGGTCCCAGGGCCCTGCCCTGCCTCCCACACATGTCTGGCGTCTTTAGTGTCCCTTTTTGTTTGTGTCTGTCTCAACCACACTTCTGAAGGGACACACAGCCACCTTTCCTGTCCCCACCAGGCCCTGCCTGCCGCAGCTGGCTTTAAAAGGACTTCAGATCTGCTCATCAATCACTCCTCCACCCCTCCCCCAGGCCACTTCAGGAGTCAGAGTCTGCAGCCCCTGAGAGTAGCATCGGGAGATAAGTGGCCCCTCTGTAATCACACGGTAACTCTGTGCACTATTAAATCCCCCCCATACAGTCTATCTAGGAGTAGGAAAGGCATATAAGCGATTTCCTTGTGGTAAAAGAAGGACGCCACAACAAAGAGCGACTCCAGAGCACAACATTCCAGAAAGTCTCTAAACTACTGCCACCCTTCCCCTACCGCCTCGAACAACCATCTGGTGCAAAGTCCTTCCTGTGTTTAACTGTAACCTTACCTGCTTCAGGAAGGTTCCACAGTCCCCTGCCTTCTAGATGCATAGTTCTGGGTCATGATCGGGTTGGGAGGAAAATTCCCTGGGTTCTACCCTTAACTTGCTGTGTGACTACAAGCAAGTCACCAGCCCCATCGGAGCCCCAGCAGAGTGAGATGGCCCCCCCAGCTTCTCCCTGCCCCCTCTTACCTGTCGGCAGCGATGGCGGTCATGGAGTAGATGCTGACGAACATGGCCATGATGGGGAAGAGGTTCTGGAAGTAGCAGAAGGCACGGCCAAAGTACCAGATGTTGTGGCTGGCATAGATGAAATTGAAGACGGCATTGAAGGTGGCCATGCAGAGGTCGGCCAGGGCCAGGTTGACAATGAAGTAGTTGGTGACCGTGCGCATCCTCTGATGGGCCAGGATGATCCAGATGACCGTGGCATTGCCCGTCACAGCCACCAGCACGAGGGTGAGGTATGCTGCAGCCCACAGTGCCAGCTGCCAGCTGGGCATGGAGAAGGCAGTGATGCCTGTGGTGTTGCTCTCAAGGCCAGATGAGATGTTGGCATCAGTTGCAATGGTACAGACCCCCATGGCTGCCTCTGGGTCTGGGACAAGGGGTCTGAGTCCTCAGCTCCTCCTGGGCCCTGGTGTCCTGCCCGGATATGCTATAGAAGAGAAGTCCTCTGGGGCGTGAGTACGTTGGAGAGAGAGGAGCAGGTGCAAAGCCAGGTACGTCAGGAGAGCTGGAGGTCACTCCCAAGTCTCAAGCCGCGACGGGTCAGGCTGAGCGGACAGCGGGCCCCAGAGTCATTGGCATTTCAGATCCCCATGTCCTGGCCAGAATTCTCCAATGTCACATGAAAGTCTAGAATCCAAGACACAGTTTCAGAGCAGAAGACATCCTTGTGAATCATCAGTCAACTCCTTCACTACTGAAATGGAAACAAATTCCAAGAGGGGATGTGATGAGCCCAGGTCACTCAGTAAGTTGGTGACAAGCCAGGACTCAAAACCAGGTCCCTCCTCATACTATGCAGGAACCGTTCTGGATCGGACGAGCGTACAGCGGCGGTCTTGGATCGCACAGGACAGCGGCGCAGCCGGTTGTCTCCCGGGCTTTGGGGTGCAGGCCGGGCTGCCAGCCCTCAGAGCCACTGCTCCCCTGTGCGGGGAGGGCGAGGGCCTTGGCAGGGGTGCTGCCTGCTCACTAGATGGGGCTTTGGCTCCCGCCCCTCGTCCCACCCCTGCTTGGATGGCCCAGCCTTTTTTCTTGAGGAAAGATTTAGGACTGGCTGCCAGGCAGGAAGAGGCCCAGGGGAAAGAGGGATGGCGGGGTGGGGGCTGGCATGGGAGCGCAGGCCTCGGTGGGTTGTTTACACTCGGCCTGGGCCTTTGCATCTAGAAAGTGCTTAGGAGCACACAGACTAGGGGTGAGTTGGCCTCAGTGATTCCAGGCAAGTCTGTCAACCTTTCTGAACGTTGGCTTCCCTACCTGAAGAAAATAGCAAGAATAAGGTGTACGTCTCCTGGTAGTATGGCAGGTCCTTGAATAATGTCATTTGAGTCAATGTTGTTTCGTTGCAACTTTGGTGAGATGCCGTGGGGACTTGCGTATTTTTCTGTGTATAAGATGCCCTCATATACAAGATGACCCCTACTTTTCTAACCCAATTATGAAATCAATATCAACCAGTTACCCCCATGTACAAGAAGACCCCCAAGTTTTGGTCTTACAATTTTAGACAGAAGTGTTGTCTCATACACAGAAAAATACGGTAACTCTTGCTTGCATCAATTACCTTATGGTGAAATTGGTTTTGTTATCCATCATTTTGCTTAAAGTCACAGAACCTATGGATGATGTTAAGTGAAGACTTACTGTATTTGTGAATTTTAAGTGACACCATGTACCTAAAGGGTATTTAGCCCGGGGCTGGCCCACAGGGGCCCCCAGCGCCCAGGGCTGTGCAGGAGGTACAAGCACTTCTGACTAGTTCTCAGGTGCTGCTGCTGTGGCTGATGCAGGCACCTCACTGTCACAGGACAAGGCCCGGGCTCGCTGCCCCTCTGTGAGCCCCGGAGAGGCTGGCAGGGATGCTCTGGGTCTGCCCGCAGGACCGCTCCCGGCCAGTGCCCGTGTGCACGCGTGCCGGGCACTGGTGCAGCTGCGACACTCTGGGTGACTGCGTGTGTGGCCAATGTCTGGAAGCTGGCGCAGTCGCGTCCCTGTGCACACGTGTGGGACCTGAAGGTGGGGCAGAGCCTGTCCCCCGTTAAAGCAGAGGAGGGGTCTCGTTCGGCAGCGGCCTGGCCATGCTGAGAGTCTGGTTGGCCCCCTGAGAATCCAGCCCTGCGCCTTGGGGAGCGTAGGCCCCTACTTCTCCCATGGGGGGGTGCTGTGGGGCTCTTGGGACTCTGCCCCCACCCCAGAGTCAGCTCCAGACACTGCGGGCTGCAGTCCTGGCCAGGCCATGGGGCAGAGCCCTGTTCCTTCTCTGGAGCAAGCCACCAGCCTCTGTTTGGACACCTGTCCCTCGCTGAAGAGCCTCTGCCTTCGATCCCTTTTGGCATCAGCAGCGGTGTCCACTGAGCGTCGGGGCTTGTCTCTGTCTCCCGAGCCACCAGCCGGGTCCCGAGGTGGGATGTGCGGAAGTCAGGCCGGAAGCACAGCCCAGGCTGCCCTGCCCCCTGCGCCCGGCTGCCCGATCAGTGAGCTTCAGGTGCAAGCACAGCGCAGGGCGGGGACCCGAGAGCGGTCAGCAGTCACGGAAGCCCAGCACGGTACGAACTCCCCGCCCCCATCTGCCCACCGCCTCCGTGGTCCATGCAGTGGGGAGTCCATTCAGGCGCTGTTAAACCTAAGAGTTGTAATTTCCCCCTTAGATCGTGTATTCCTGTGGAAGGAGAGGTCGGGGGCCCCCCACCCTCGGGGCAAAGGGGTTAGGTACAGATCGGCATGCTGCTTAGGGCCCACCTGCTGAGCCCAGCACTAGACAATGGCCTTGAAGGCTAGTCTTTGTTAAAAGGGAAAAAGTATCTCAATTCCTTTACCGCTGAGGGACACCTGAAGACTCCGGTTTGCTCACTGGGGTCTGGGTTTGGGAAGTCCCCTCGAGCAGGGAGTGGAGGGGGGAATGGCTGGCCGCTGGTTTGCTCACTGGGGTCTGGGTTTGGGAAGTCCCCTCGAGCAGGGAGTGGAGGGGGGAACGGCTGGCCGCTGGTGCCCGTTGCTGTGGCTGGCTGAGCTGGCGGTGGCCAGCAAGAGACTCGGATTCAGAGTTCAGGGTGCAGGATGTTTATTAGGGTGGGCACCTGCGGAGGGAGGAGGCCCTTTAGAATTGCCCTGTGTTGGGCAAAGGTGGCTAGACCCTCCCACTTCCTCGTTGACCACCGGGTGTAGGCTGCCCCAAGAGGGGGCGTGATCTTGCATAAGGTGGCTGGGACAATGGCCGAAGGGGTGACAGCTGAGCACTGTCTGCTGAGAGCGCTCCCAGCATGCTTTAGCGGGCCTGGGAAGCGCAGGCCAGCACCTGCCGTGGCTGAACCAAGGCCTCCACGTTATGTGGGGTGTGAGCAGCAGTGCTCCTCATGAGCCAGGCTTCCGTGGCCCCAGGGCTGGTGGCCTGAAGACGAGAGCTGGAGAGGCCTTGTTTAGTCAGGGAGTTTGGAGGAGAAGGTGGGGACAGCTGCGGGGATGAGGGAAGAGGATAGGAAGAAAGGGGGGGCTCCAGGAAGCATTGTGGACTGGGTGCCCCTTCAACAAGGTCTGAGAGGCCCCTTACTGTGGCTCTGGGCTGGAGAAGGCGCTGCTGAGCTTGGGCCACTTGGTCACGGCTTCAGTGGGTCACACGCAGGCTGGTGGGACATTAGTGCTGCTCACCTGGTCACCACAAAGTTCACCCAGACTGGGCAAAATGAGGACAAGCACAACACAGTGAGCTTTTTATTCAGGAAAATGAATCTGGTTGGGAGGATCAGCCTTCATTTTGAGACTATGCCCTTTCTGCTTGGGGGATGAAAATAGCCTTCCTTTCGTGAACTAATGGTGATGGCAGATGGTAGGCTGGGGGGCAGGGGGCTGGGGGTGTGTGGGGAGGGAGGGGCGCTCCCTCAGTTGGCTTTTTGCTATTTTATTGGTGCATGGAATTCAAAGATCCGGGAACCCCGATGATGGCGGTTCCTCAGTTGGAGAAGGGGAGAAGGCTTGCCCCAAGTCCCACGGCCAGAGGCTGGGGACGTACCCCAGATCGCTTCCCCGGTCCTCAGCAGCCTTTACTGGTTTGTCCGCCTCCTCTCTCCCAAGGCCCAGGGAAGCCTCCTCCCCGTAGCAGGGGCGGGAACTCCTCACGGCCTGGAGTGTGTCTCGTTTATGTCCAGTGCCTGGGAAGGTGGCCAGCACGTCGTAGATGCCCTGTAAATGTTGATCGAATGAAAAAGATGAATAGTTAAAGTATGACTCGGCGGGGGAGGGATGGGGAGTCTTATAAATATAATATATATTATAAATATCTATCTGTATCTATGTCTACCATACTTATATAGATATGGAAACCTTGAACTAATGGGACTAGCACTAATGGTGGGATTTTAGGCAACTTTGAGCGAGCGCACAGTGTAATGCCCAGCACACTGGCACATGGTAGTTGCTTAATAAATGTCAGTAAATAAGTGAGTGACAAATGATGAATAAAGTTTAAAATAGCACCCTGTCAGGGGTAAAGGGAATAACATTCTTATTTTCACAGGATCTAAAGGTTAAACTGAAAGAACACCTCTGTGTAGGTTGGGCAGGCCTTTTGGAGGACACGGGGGTCTCCATAGCATTCCCAGAATTTATTCCTCATGGATAGCCCCTTCTGTCTATCAGCCAGAGGGTCCCAGGATGACCCTTTTAGGAGATGAACTCTGTGCTGCCTGCCCCCTGGCCTGGAATCTGGGACTTTCAGCTCAGGGAGTGAGTGCTGGCCTCGGCCAAGAGCAGGGGCTGCAGCTGACACCTCTTTTAAACACTGTGAGCATGCTGGGGCAGCGCCTCATCCTGAAAGCATAAAGTTTATCTAGCCGGAGAGGAGAGGCTGCAAGTGTTTACATCTGCTGTGGTCCCGGTGCACACAGAGCTCAGAGGCTCTTCGCACAAGTGAGTCCATTTCTCAACATCAAGCTCCAGCAAAATCTGCCCATCTATGGCAGGCGGAGGAGGAAGTAGGCTAGGCTTGTCCTAGGAGGGGGCACCCCAACACAGGCTTGCTGGTTGGATAACTGGGAGTCATCCCAGAGGCAGGCTGGGTGTTGCAGACAGAGAGGACTTGGTGTCTGTTCAGGCTGTTGGCACATGTGGCAGCAAGTGCTGTGGCGTAGATGAGGTGAGGAGAGCGGGTTGACAGAAGGGTCAGGCAAGCCCTGAGCCCTGCAGCGGGTCTCTCCAGTGGGCAGGTGCACCAATGATGGGCCCAGGGCTGGGAGGAAAGTTCCCGGCCAGGTCAGGAGCCAGGTCCCAGCAGAGTGAGAGAATCACCATACCTGTCTGTCAAATTGGTGACATCATGGACTTCAAGCTTCAGAGGAGGGAGGGAGAGGCTTTTGGGGGTGTGGGGAGGCAGGGGGGCTGCCACTTGAGTGACTCCTGGAAGTAACAGAGGAGGGGACATGGGAGTTAGCCTGATCTCGACAGAAAGGTCAGACAAGCCTGGATGGCGTGCCAGGTTCCTGCAGGAAAGGGACGGAAGATGTAACAAGTGGAAATCGCAGTTCACAAACCCAGGGGTGTGAGAAAGGTCCCATTTCCTTATTCTTTAAATATCAACTTAGCCTTGACTTCCACCCCCATCTTGTTGAGCAGGCAGGGAAATCAGACCTTGTTGCTCCTGGGGCCCCAGCACCCACCCCCGGGGTTGTCTGTAGGGGTAGCGCATCTGGGTAGGGCCTGTATTGGTCATGAATCCACCCAGGTCACTGTGGTGTGCCTTCTTTCTGCTTTTGCAGGGGCCTTGCATTAGGGGACTGTTGTTTCTGAGACGTGCCTGGGACCTGGGCACTGTGGGTTCCAGAGATGCATCTTTCCAGAGCACCCCTCTGTCCTCATGGCCGTGCTGCCCAGGGCCCTGCCAGGGACAGGGACTGAATACTCACTTCTGGCCCCACCGTCCTCTCTCCTCCACACTCTCAAGGAAGTCCTGCTCTGTAACAGCTCAGCCTCTTCCCCCACCCCGCATCCTTCATGCTCATCTTTGATGAGTCCCAGAACCCAAGCAACCAGAAAAGCCATTCTGCTTTTCTCAAGGGCACAGAGACCTTGAATTATCAGATCGTCCTAGGAAGTGAAAAAATACGGGCATTCCACCCTTCCAGTGTGCCAGAGAAAGGCAGGGAAAACGAAAGCTACGTTTCCATGTCCAAGGGACTGACTGCAGTATCCATCTGCTCCTGCTCAGCGATGAGGCTGGGAAGGCAGAGGGCAGGCTGACGGGAGAGGCTTGAATGTCCTTTCTGGGACACCTTGTCTGAAGTCACCCTACTCCCTCAAAGACCCTCCAAATGCCACGTCCTGGAGGATACACCAGCATGTGCTCTTTGGGCCACCTGGCCGTCTTGACCATTGATCTTGACCCAAGTGTGGTCCCCCTGAAATCATTTGCAACATATGTTTCCCCCCACCTACCTCATAATAGGGGTGCACAGCCTGACCCCTTTGTAGGTTTGGCGCAACTGGAAATTATAGCTGACTTGTCCTCACAGTAGCAACCCAGTTTACTGCAGTTTAGTTCCACTAAAGTGACATCGTGAGGCTGGGAGATTCTGAAGACCCCCCTGAGCAATGGAAAATGGGGATGAATAATGGTGCCAGGTGCTTTCAACTGACACCAGAATCCTACCTGGTCCTTGTCAGACCTTGCCATACTCAGCCCAAAGTGTGCCTGGGTCCATAATCCCCGTTGTCCACCTCCGCCGAGTTCAGGTCACCATTACGTCAGAGATCGTGCAAAAGCGTCTCCACTTCCCCTGTATCACACGGGTCTCCTCCATCGCCACCCTACAACTCCGCAACAGTGACCTTTCCAGAACACACACCTGACCATGCACCTCCTGCTTAACACCCTTCGATGACTCCCCACTGCTCTCAGGGTTAGGAGGGAAATGGCACACTCCATTACCAGGTGTGACGGCCAACTGGCCCTCAGGGCCACTTTACCCTTTCTTGGCAATAGGACCACCCCCCACCCCCGAGCCTTCGCTGTCACCTGGCTGCCCAGCTAAGGACTGCATTTCCCAGCCTGCCTTCCAAACTAGGTGTGGTCACATGATTAAGATCTGGCCAATGGGGAGCGGATTGTCCCTCATTTCCACTCCCCACTTGCTACTGGCTGGGAAGGGGGAGCTGCCATGTTGAATCCAGAGAGGGAAGCCACATTGTATGGATGGCAGAGCCCAGGGCTGTTACATGAAAAGGAAAAACAGCAACAAAAAGCAATACTTCTCTCTTATTTAAGGCACTGTATTTTGATGTTTCTCTATTAATGATAAATAACATACTAGCCTTCAAGAACCTCCTGATGCTTACCCAGGTTAATTATCTTGGCTCTATCCTCCAATAGCATTCCTGTGTTTTCCTTCTTAACACCCTGATCCATCACACCTGTTCAAAGTGTGTTCCCCTACCAAGCTAAGAGACCCACGAGACCAGGAGGTATGTATCTCTTGATTATGGCCATATCCTCCCTTCCCTCCACCATGATTGGCAAATAGAATATGCTCAATGATATTTGCTGATTAAATAAATGAATGATTGGGTAAGTGAATGAACACGTTGAAACAATTTGGATATAATATTAGGAATGCGTTTTGCTGTAAGTAACAGTGACTTAAACCAATAGGTGCTTATTTTTCTCACATGACCAGAAGTCTGGAGGTGGGCGATTCCATACTACAGCTCAATGATACCAAACTTTCTATGAGAATTTTGATTTTTCCATGGCCTTTTCCCCTCCTGGCTGTAATATCTCCAAATATCATTTCCTTACATGATAGCATCCACACCCCAGAAAGGGAGCAGGAAGGGACAGAACACTGCTTCCAGGCCTGTCCCCTTTGTCAGGGGGGGAAATCTTTCCCAAGACCCTCCCAGCACATGTCCCTTACACCTTATGAGCCAGATGAAGTCACAAGATCACTGACCTAACGTGCGTGGGAAGTTGAGAGAGGGAAAGTCTTTCTTCTTTGAAACTCACCTGGGTTTTGGCATTGTGGCACTCACTGGTTCTGGAGGGAAGAAGCCACTTCTGGGCCCTTGTGCCTCCTTGTGCATATGGTCCCATTTGAGAAGTCCCAGTGACCATAGGGTATCGTGATGTGGTCACAGGTAAATGATTGTGCATTGTGCTTGATACTTGCTGGAGAATGTCACTTTCTATCTCTTGAAATTTTCTCCTTGACTGTGGCCCTCCCAGGAGACTGAGCTCTGCCAGTGAGCTCATCTGTTTCAGTACAATCCAGCGACTGTCATTTCTGTGCTCCCAGCAGTAGTTACTACTTACTGAGCGCCAGCCGTATGCCTGGTCATGGAACAACCTCTTTGTGCCTCATTTCCCTTGTTTGTGAAATGGGGCTGGTTGTACGACCTCAGGATTGTTGTGAGGCTTAAATTAGTTATACATGCATATGTATAACTAATAGTACCTGGCACATAGGGCTAATTAATTTTTTTTTTTTTTGCCATTTATAATTTGTTTTGTTTTTTTAATTTATTTTATTTTTTTTTTTTGGTAGTATGTGGGTAGTTCCCTGGCTGGGAATCAAACCCAGGCCACAGCATCGAGAGCGCAAGCACCGAAGCCTTAAGCCACTACACCACCAGGGAACTCCCAGGGCTAATTAAATTGTTTGCTGTGAATTTATTCTATTCTCATTTCTCAGAAGGGAGTATAAGCTCAGAAAGGTTAAGTAACTTCTCCAAGGCCACACAGTTGGGGAAGCCAACAGTCAAAGCCTGGTTTGACTCTACAACACAAACTTTTGTCCCTCTTACCACAGGGCTTCTCTGTGATGACAAGCTTCCCCTGAATGACCCAAAGGTGGGGTGTCTTGACACAGTCACTATTTATTAATCCCTTTAGGGCCTAGATGCCACCTCCTCCCAGAAGCCTCCCAGGGCACTTGCTCTCTGCCTCTCAGGGCATGTGGCAGGCCCTTCTGGAGAACACAAGAGCTGCCCCTTGTCTCTTCTCTGGAGGACAGAGAATGTCAGTCTTGGCCAAGGTTGTGGTCATTGACAGAGACACAGTCTTAGCCCTCCTGAGATGCCTAGTCCTGACAAGGACACTGATGCTCAGACAAGGCCCTCACTGGAGCTCACCCAGCCAGGACTAGCAGAGCTGTGCCTGGTTCGGGCCTCCAGACTCCCCATCCAGAGCCCTTTCCTTTGCTCAGTTGTCCCCATAATGTGAGCTCTTTGTGGAGAACAGCTCTTCTAAAGAAGACCCTTACAGTTGGGCTGCATGGGGCTCACCTGGGAGACCCTGGCCTGAGCATTAACAGGGGACCATGTCTTACTTATCTCTACTCCCCCACCTCCACTTCCTGGGCCCCGCCCATCTCCTGCAGGTGTGCAGACTGCCACCTGAGTGCCTGTAATACACACATAGTGACACTAGGGGGCGACCTGACAGCTTTAGTTCTTCTGACCACAAGGACTTTCAGCAACCTCTCAATCAGATGATGATGATGAAGATGACAACCACAGACAGCCAGGGCTGCTATTTATTGAGCCAGACTTCGCTGTAATAAGCACACATCATCTCTAATCAGTATGTCTCCCCACACATATCCTTTTAGCCTGCTTTCTTCTGTATCTCAGAAAATGGACCACATCCACTCAGTTACCCCGGCTTGAAACCTGGGTACCAGCTTTTTCCTCACTCCCTCCCCAGCATCACCTACTTCTATCCATTCTACACTCTATATATTAACTCTTCTGTTTCTCTCTGTTCCCACTGTTTGTCCCCCTCCAAGTCTCCATGCAATTTACAGAGCCACAGGCTCTTGTCTGAAGCCCTGGTGTAGGCCAGTGGCCCCCGAACCTGGCTGGCCATCATCATCACCTGAGGAGCTTTGGAAACTCCTGGTGCCATGTCACACCCCAGACCAAGTAGTCAGGATGTGTAGGGGTGGGAACCAGGCACCAGTGCTTCTTAAAGATCCCAACTGGTTCTACCTTGCCGCCAAGTTTGGGAACCACTCTTCCCTTGTTCTGAGACCCCTTGTGCACCCTTTCTGCTGGGCTACTTGCACTTAAGCTGGCCGACCTCTGCTGCCTGCCTCCCGGAGGCCTTCCTGGAGCACTGCTCAACCCACCACACTGGATTGTTCTTGCTTTTCCCAACTGCTGCCTCCCTGCTCGCATCACCCCTTTCCTGCCCCCCCGAGAGAAAAGGCTGTGCTCCATGCTGGGTGGAAACATGCATGGAGCTAACAACACGAGAGGTAGATTTTATTATTCCTATGGTTCTGAGTTTTGCCCCAGGTTTTTATTTTTGCAGTCTGTCTGTCTACAGTGATTGAAGCATAAGGAAACACACTTTCTCTTCAAATGTGGCTGTCGATATATAAAGACATCTGTTCTCAATACTCTCAAAGTCATTTTTTTTAAAAACCATTTTCTGCTTGACATTCCCGAGCTGTGATTAGTATCTGCCCAGGGACTTTGTGACTACGGAAAGTACCCCAAATGCTTATGGTGGGTGGAAAAATGAAACCCAAACAATTTTAACCATGAAGCGAAAGCAGGGAGCAGATGGGCCGAGAGTCTGCAGGGGTCTGTGGCTGGGGTCCCCGCCTGTGCCAGGGAAGGCAGTGCGAGTGGCTGGTCTATCCCAGGAGGCTGGAGCCGTCCTCGTCCCTCCCACAGTGCTCGTACAAGTCAGCGCCCCATTTTACAAAGGAAGAAGCACAGACTTAAAAGCTAAACGTAATACCTAAGATCCTGTTAAGAATAAGCAGTAGAGGCAAAATTCAAACTTGGCCCTGTCTGACCGGCCACTATTTCAAAATGGATCAAAGTGCCCTGATCTATTTTCCTTATATTCTTACATTTTTAAAAATTTAATTTTATCAAATGCATTTATATAGTTTAAGAAGCCAACCAATACCATAAAACTTAAGTGGGCCCCTATAATATAATACTTCCCTAACCCAATTCCTGTCCCTCAGAGACAACTGGTTTTAACTTTTTAAGCTATTTTTCTGGAATTTATGTCCATATGTCTTAAGATAATAACGCTACTATTTCTTGATTTGTAAGTTTAAGTTATTATTCTCTTTTTTGAATGAAGTGACATATTTGGCTGACTTTCTCTAATTTCTTCAATTGAAAGAAGTTAAACGTTTTCCATTCCCATTTTAAATTAAAAAAAAAATTAAAACCATAAGGACAGCTTTATTATGACTCATAGACTTAGATATAGTCTTCATTACTTTCTTCAAAACCTTGTTATTTTAATCGCAATTTTCTCATTGATCTGGCAGTTTTCTTAGAAGAATGTTTCATACTTTTCAAAGTTGAAGGAATTCTTTGGGGGGTCAAGTTTTTTCTTGCTGATTTCTAGTTTTATTCTCCTATATTCAGCATAGTTTGTGAAATCTCTGTTTTTCATTAAAGTTCCCACTGTGGCCAAGTACGTGACTGATTTTGGTGAACTTTCTAGGAGCATGTGAAAAGGACATATATTCTTTATTTCTGATATAAAAAATTCTAAACATGGGGGTTCCCTGGTGGTGTAGTGGCTAGGCTTTGGCGCTCTCAGCACTGTGGCCTGGGTTCAATTCCCAGCCAGGGAGCTACTCCCCCCCAAAAAAAATTTCTAAAGATATTTATTAATTGAACTTGTTGGTTGTATTACTAAATTGTTTATATGTCAGATGATTTGCTTATTTGATCTATTCCATAATCATTTTTTCTTTATTTGAAGTCCTCTTCTGTCTTTCCTGCTAGTTCTACTTTGTGTGTTCAACTAGTGCTTCCTCCCTCCTGATGCCTGGACCTTTGACCGGGTATGAACATCTTTACCTGCTGATGGTTTTTTCTCCTTGGGCCTCAGGCTGTCAATATTTCTTGAGCAAGGCCAAACCAGTAAGGGGCCTGCTCTCCGGACCTTTGGCAAGGGAAGAGTCTGGCAAAGAGTCACTCCTTTATCTCTCTCTCTCTTAGGTGTCCCCAGATGCTGAATGGCAGGCTGGGATCCATTAGTCCACAGGTGCAGGTCCCCCGTTGTCAGCTGGGTGAGAGCCTCCTCAAGGACCACACACAGCCTGCAGGCAGAAGCAACCCATCCCTGAGGAGAATTAGGGTTTTGGGAACCAGCAATTCCCTTCTACCTGATCCCGAAAGCGGGATGTGCCTTCTCTCCCACCACTGGTTGTTCAGTTATGAGTCTGGAGAGCGGAGCCCCTTACCTGCCTTTACCTTGAAGATGTGAGACTCTCTGCGGCCTCAGGTGCTCCCTCCAGCTTCCTGGGTATGTTACCCAGAGAGAGAGGGAGCTGGCAGGGGCTGGGAGTGGGGAATGCCCAATGCTCAATCAAGGGAATTGCAGGATTCATGTGAGCCAAGTTTATGAAGGTTTTTGCTTTTGCTTAAAACCTGGGTATTGTACAAATAAATGTCAGAAATCCAGTGTGATTTACCTGTTGGATAAAACAGTCTAGTAGGGCTTCTCTGCAGGCATTCTCTCAGTAGTTTGAATTGGATTAGTGATTTCAAACAGTGGGTTATGACTATTGTGAAAACAAAAGGGATAGCGTTAAAAATATAAGAGTGAATGGTGTGGTGTGGGTGAGTTTATTTCATGCACCTTTTGCTCAGTTGTGTGTTTTGCATGTACATTGGGCTATACTGTAAAGTACTTTCTGGGCAATATTAAAAAGTGTATGAGCAATGCCGAATTAGAGAATGCTCTGGGTGTGGCTGATTTGGCTTCAGAAAAGAGTAAACTTAGAGGAGGATTAGATTTTCTTACTAAAAGAATACCAACTTTGATACTCTCCACCCTCAGCTGACTTTAATGATCAGGCACCCTTAGCATTAACTGCTAAGTAAGTAAGAATTAACTGCTAAACTCACAGTGGTGTTTCTCTCACCCCGCCATGTGACCCTCGGAAGTCCAAACTAGGCTGATTTCTCTGCAGTCATTGTGAGGAAAATGCTCAGGGCTGTTTCCTGGGATGATTCGAAAGCATTGCTGGTGTGGGAGGGGAGCTTGAGGAGGAGGAGTAGAAGGTGGAAATTAGGTCAGGTATCTGCAAGGATGCTGAGGGATGGCGTGACCCCGGCACGCACTCTGAGACTAAACCTCCTCATAAGTAAACAAGAAGATGCCTTCCTGTCCTGTTTCCCACATAAAGCTGTTAAAAATCACCCATGGGAGAGAAAAAAACAAAACAAAAACCAGCAGTTCACTCAACACATGCTTGTAATAGCAAATGATCTTTTGCTAATGGAAGGTCTTTGGTTTTCTCAGAGCAGGGCAGGGAGGAATTGGGGTTTGCAAGACAGAAAGTAGGTGCTGCAGCTGAATTACTCAGCAAACAGGCAAGAGGAAGGTGAAATGCCTCAGGGAGAACATAGAAGTAGGAAAAACGAGTCAGAAAGTCAGGGAGAATAGAACTGACACACCTGCTGACTCCGCAAGGTTTTCTTCAAATGCCTGGGGGACTGGACTTTCTGGGGAAAGCCTGGGGAAGGACAGAACTCTGCAGCCCATCCTGGGCTGCAAGCAGAGTCAGTCCGCAAGGCCCAGGGAATAGCTGACGTGTGGCTTCCGTGTTTATTGAGCAGATACATGTGCCTGCACCCCACCAGGTCCCAAAATATCACGGGGGTAAGAGGGTTTTTGCCTCATGGTACAGACAATCCAGAGGGAAACGGGGCCCATATCTAAGTAAATCCAGGACTGGTGAGTGCTCCAACCTGTGGGGGAAAGTGCTTTGTAAACTGTAAACTGTGAAGTCCACTCTTACAGGCTGGTGCGGGTCCCATAGCAACCAGTACACGGCAGGACTCTGGCTTGTAAGACCAGCAGATCCATGGGCATTTTCTGAGTGTTAAAAGCCTTCCATCCCTTCCTCAAGGGTATAGGATCAAGCCTAGACCCGACTTGTATTCCCCAGTCCCCCTTCTTGGCACCCTCAGACTGTCCTGGGAGCCTGAGTTCCCGCCCCCAGCAGCACCCAGCCTTCTAGAAGCAGCTGCCCTGCCCTCCCAAGTGGCGGTGGAGCTACTGCTGCAGGTGGTGCCTGGGCACTCCCCCACGCCCAGTGAGTCACACAGGCCTGGCCCAGCACTCCACCAGCCAGTATTCCCCGGCTGCCTTCCCGGAATGCCCAGCTGAACCCCAACAAGGCCGAACCCTGCTGGCGGCCGGCTCCATGACCCCTCGGTTCTGTCCAAGCTGTGTGAACCAGCGCGGCCTCTCCTCAGCTGGAAGCACCCCTCCCCGATGGGAGAAGGGCGGGAGTGGCATTTTCTCAGCTGCCAGCACTTGGCGTTGCCCACTTAATCCGTGACTTATTGGAAAATGTGCAGAGGATAAAAACAGGAAATTTATAGAGCTGCAAGTGGCTAATCCACATATAAAAATATACTCGACCCCACTAGTCATCAGAGAAATGCAGATTAAAATAAGAGAACAATTTTCTTATAAAAAACCTTTTTATTGTGCAATAGAGTACACATGTAGAAAAGGGCACAAAATGTAAATATACATCCGTGAGCAAGAGGTCCATTCACGAGGGATGGACATGATGATGTCCAAAGATCCTCCCAGCCCTGGTTCTCCTGGAACCACCACTCTCAGTCTTGGGTTACTGCTAATGTTCTCGGTGGCCTGGGGAAAATGTCCTACCCTCTCTCTTCTTACTCATAACTCGTCATACAAACACCTCCCAACCTGCCCCATGGCACTGAGTGGTGGCTGCAAAGAGTTCTGCAGGCGAAAGTCAGCCAGAGGACACATGTCTTAGGAGGGTGGATGCCAGGTGCAGGGCCAGTGCCCAGGCGGTGAGGAGATGGGAGAGGTCCTGGGGGTCTCGGGGCTGCTGCCCTTGTGGTTCCATGTGCCTCCGCGGTTGGGCTGGACAGAGTGTGTCAGCTGGTGGCAGGCACACCTGACTCACAGGTATTTATTTAGAACCTGCTTTGTTCTAGGTATAGGACTTGATAACTTCATTTGGGGTCCCATTCAGTCCTTGAAGGCATTTCACAGGTGGCACTGGTGTCCCGAGAGGGTAAGTAGTGTTCCCAGTGTCCTCATTCACAGCGGGCTCACATGTGGTGCAGCTGACATGTGACCCCTCCCCGCTACTATCCAGACTGCATAGTGTTTTTCACAACCAGCGCTGCTTCAGGGAACTCACCTCACCTTCAGCATGTCCCATTGGTCCCACTTGGATCCCAAGGGAACCCCCCACGACAGCCTTCAGACAGCTGAAGACACTGGTCCTGTCCCCTGGGTCTTCCCTTCCCACTTCCCTGACTTCTCATCAGAGGGCACAGGCCTGAGGCTCGCTCAGCACCGGCTGCTCCCCTCTGATCATCTGTAAGGTGCTGGAAGGCTGGAGGGAGGTGGGGCGACCTGGTTTTGTAGGGGACTTTTCTGGTTTCAGCACCAAATGTCCTGCATCCCAGAGAACCCCTCAGTCCTAGGCAAACTGTTATAGTTTCTAGGAACTGTGCAGTTTTAAAACTAAATGTATGAGGTATGATAAAAAAATACAGTGAATAAAAAACACTGTGAATGTTTAAATAAAAACATTACAGTAGGAGACATATTGCCACTAATCCCCATCAAAATGCTCCCCCTGTCTTCGAACACACTTAGTCCAACATTCTTGCCACTTTCTGAAGCAGGTCTGGAAGTCCCCTTTCATGTCTTTAGTTGTGCTGTCACGGCTGCCTCGATGTCCTGAATCGATTCAAAATGTTTAATTTCCATGGTCATTTTGACTTTGGGGAAGAGCCGGACGCCACACGGTGCCAGATCCAGTGAATAAGGTGGATGAGCACACACTGTCATGTTTTTATTTGACAGAAATCGCGGTACCAGAAGCGGGTGTGGCACGGAGCATTGCCGTGGCCGAGGATGAAGCTATTTCCCCGTCTCTCGGACACTCACGGAAGAGGACTTCCAGAACGGCTTCGAAAGTGGCGAGGACGATGGGAAGTGTGTTCCAAGGAGGGGGATTAATATCAGTGTGTCTTTTACTGTAACATATATATTTTAAATTTAAACATTCACCGTATTTTTTTTTATCATACCTTGTATGCTGTGCCACAAACCACCCTGAGCTGGGGGCAAACCAGGATGGTGGATCATCCTGGAGAGAAGGGACAAGAGAAAGGAAACACGTATTGCTGGGGCACCTGTGTTTCCCGCTGACTGGCCCTGGGGGTAAGCTAATGAGTAAGACCCCCTGTCGTCCCTTCAGGGAAGTTGTCCTTGCCGGAGGTAACCTACCCTTTTAACTCAGCCCCGTCCTCTCTTTGCACAACTTCCCTGCACAGCTCCTTGGCGCTCCCTTCTAGTTGCTAGCTGGGATGCTGCCCCATTCATGAGTCACTTAATAAAGCCAGGTGGATCTCCAAATGTACTCGGTTGAATCTTGTTCTTTAACAATGGAGAAGCTGCAAAGAATTTAGATTCTTCCACATAGGGGCCAACTCTTGTATATTTGGCCTGGGAGGCTGTTTGGCGGGTTGGAAAGATTCCGCGTACGCACTCCCGTGGGAATGGCTTCCTCCACCCGCCTGGGAGCGTACAGTACTGTGTCCCCAGTACCTTCCTCCTCCATGTCTTCCCCTTCCTTCTCTCCTCCATTCACTCCGATTGGCTTTTGTCTCCATTTTGTCATTGAAACAACTCTTATCTAAGTCACCTGTGACTCACATCTTGCAAAGCTGATGGTCACTTCTCTGTGCTGCTCCCACTTGACCTCTAGGATAAAGTTGAAAGCTCGGTGTATTAAGAGGAATTCCCAGGACACTAAATCCTGCTGTACGTTTCCTTGAACTTCTAGAAGCCCTTTCTTCTCCAGGCTTCCCTGACACCTCACTGACCTCATTTTCCTTCTACGTCGCCAGCTGAACTTCCTCTGTTTTCTTTGCCAGCCCCGTTCCTCCCAACGTTAGAGGGCCCCACGGTCTGTCTTTGTCTCTCTCCCGGTTGCGTTTTCTCGAGATGATCTCACATGGGCTCATGCTTTACATTGATCTGATGACTCTCAAACTTATATCATGCAACCTAAACCTCACCTTTGAGTTCCCTGGTCAACTCCACTTGGATTTTGAAAAGATATCTGAAAAAATTAAATGGTCAAACAAAGTCATTGATTTTTTTGACCCAACCTCCTCTCACCCCCTCTCTTGCTGATCTTCCTCACCTTTGTAAATGACAGCAACAGCTACCTAATTGTTCAAGATAAAAACAGTTGGGAATCATCCTTGGTTTCTCTTTTTGTCATATTCCACATCCAATCTGTTAGTAAACTCTGCTGGCTTTATCTTCAAGATATATCATCCCCAAGGCAACTTCTTGTCCCCATTTCCAGTGCTGTGCCCCTTGTCCAAGCCACAGCCTTCTTGCTCTGGGACTACTGCCATGGCTTCCTAACCAGCTCCCACCCCCACCCCCCGCCCCATCCCAGCCCCCTCTTGTTCATGCTCCATGCAGCAGTCTTCTGAAGCATAAATTAGCTTCTATATCTGCTTAAAAACTACTGGCGAGCCTTACTGAAATTGGAAGTATGCCAATCTACACTGTTTACCAAAGCTACGAGGCTTCTTTCTGCCTGTGTCTCTGACCTCACCTGCTTCTACTCTCCCTGGATCCCTCGCACGAGTCCCATGAACCCCTCCAAGTGTCTTTCTCTCTCGTGGCCTGTGCGCTTGTTTCTCCCACTTGGAGTCCCTTCTCCTGAATCTTTTAGTACATGTCAGTATCTGAAATTACCCTTTTCATGTATTTGTTTTCATACATGTTGCATGTTCCCACAACCCTCCACTTCCAAACAGAAGAGAACAGGAGCTCTTGTGTATCTTATTTACAGCAGTGTGCCCAGAGCTTGGGCAGAGCCTGACTCATAGGAGAAGCTCGGTATGCATTTGCAGACTTGACTTGACTGTGAGGACAATAGCTAGGATTGTTAGAGCTAGAAGAGAAACAGTCCAACCTCATGGTTTCATAGATGGGGAAACAGAGGCACAGAGTCACTTGTCCAGTGGCACGAATGTAAACTTACACAAGTCCAGTTGGTCATGCGCAATCCTGAGGTTTATTTTTAATTTTTTTTCCCATAAACAGTAGTAGCCACTAAATGCAAGGGTTAGTTATCCTCCCCCACAAGCTCCATGCCAGGTTATCATGAAAACATCTCAAAACAAATTCTGTCACCCATACAAATGTCTATAAAACAAACATTTATTAGCAAGTAGTCACAAAACCGGTTCATACCATCTGTTCTGCAGTCAATGAAGGCCCAGCTCTCTGTCCTTCTAGGTGCTCTACCACCTGGCTCAAAGGACCCAGTCAAGGAAGATATTCTAGAGGCCAGATTCTTAGACTGATGGTCACGCCAGGCAACCAGAATACCTTGGTTCACGGACCCCTCAAGGATTCAGGTTATGCATCATCCTTAAGTGAGATTCTTTTACTCTGAACTATGAATGGGTATACTGAAACCATTTTAGCCAATCTACATACCATGAATACTACTAATTTTACCCAAAAGCTCATTTCTAATACCTGTTATGCTAAGTAATAAGCCATGAATTTCAATGAGGCATTCATTATGGCATTCTCTATGCTAATCAGTAAAGCTTCAAGGGGAGATTGAGACTTGGGAGACCTTCAGAGGCTACTGAGGTGATTGTGTGTGATTGTGGTTTCTCCTTAACTTCCAGGTTCATTGACTTCGAGTTGGTCACTTGAACTCAGATATGGTGGGAGTATATACACTATGGAAATTGGTAACAGGGTCTGCCCCTATGCAGAGCCAGTTATTAAACTTTTATCAGCATACCACTAGATAGCTGGGTGACCCCTGGAGTGTAGCCTTTCTGATAAAATGCTGGATGACCATCTCACTCTCCTGGCTACCTCTAGATCACTGATGCTCAGTCTTGGCCGCACTTTCTAAAGTGCCTGAGACCTTTAAATGATACCAATTCCCAGATCCCTGTAGGTGGAGATTCTGACTTGGCTGGGTTGGGGCTTGAATATCAGGACACATTTAAAACTCACCAGATGGTTCTAATCTGCAGTCAGGGTCACACACTTGCATGCCACAGTATTTATGCCACATATCCTAACAGTCTCACAAAAAGTTATTAATAATAGCAAAACCAGGATTAGCATCAGACCAGCCGACCCCCAGCCCAGAGCACTTGGCAAAAGGATGAAAATATTGAAAATAGGTTGCTACTTCTTCTGAGGTTTCAGTGTTTGCAAATGTGGCTGAGGTGCAGCCCTCTGCATATGGGGGTCAGGTTGGGGGTGGGGAGGGACAATGAAAGAGTTCAGGAGCCCAGGGAAGGGTGTGACAGCCCCAAAGAGCTCCAGGCTCCCTCTGCAAGGGTGGAGTCTCATCCCTCAAGGCATCTTACAGGGGCTTGTGTGTGTGTGAATTTGAGTGTAGGCTACAGGCTAACACCCAGGGAAAGGGAGACAGACTAACTAACCCCCCAGAGGGTAAGGTGCTGGACTAGCCTTCCAGGGGGTGGAGACCAGCACCTCAAAGAGTGGATGTAAGACTAGCTCTGCAGGGTGAGGGAAGCTAGTCCCCAAAAGAGGGTTAAGGAGTTAGTTTCCTCCTCAAATGACAGAAAGAACAATTTTTAACACTGTGGTAGGATGCCTTCTAGGACCTTAGTTATTTATGTGAAGGTAGCCTGCAACAGTCCCTGGTTCCAGGTCTCTATCCAACATGAACACACTTGCAGGGCCTGCTCCTCTTGTACCAGGAAACGGACTTCCTTGTAACCTGTCTGGGCAGGGCATTGCTCCCTCCCCACACCCAACCTTACTTTCTTCCTTCTAGGCTCTAGAATATAGGGGCAGAGCCCTGGGGGCTGGGCCGACTGTGCGCCTGTCCCTCTTCAGGAGTCTGTGTATACAGGAGGCTTGGGAGTCCAGGACAGGGGACTTGGGCAGGGGTGCCATTCCTGCAGTCACCACCAGGGATCCCACCCAGCACTGCCTTGAGCTCATGACCTCTGGGACACACATTTAATTACTGAAAACACAAATTGTCTGGTTCCCAAGCCCCAGGCTGAGCTAGGCCTGGGAGGCTAGGAAACAGCGGTGAGTCAAGCTGGGGCCTTGTAGCTATGCAAGAGGACTCACAGCCATGTCTGCCACCAGGCAGAGAAAGGCCTGGTGGGAAGAGGCTGGGTCAGACCTGGGCTGAGTGTATGTAAGGAAGGGGGCTGCCAACCTGGCCTGAGGAAGAGCATGGAGGAGGGCTTCCCAGAGGAGGAGGCCCCTGGGGGCAGGGTTGGGAGCTTACCTGGCCACTGAGAAGGGGATTGATTCCTAGAGACTGACTAGAGAAAGGGGGTCTATTACAAAAGGAAACTAGGGGTCCAGCTCCATGGGGGCCCCTTACCTCCACCCTGGTCTGCAGCACCTTCTTAGATTGGCACTCCGCCACTCTCAGGCTGATCAATTCCACCTTCCCTGTTCCATTCACATTTTGCACACTTTTAACACCTTAGCTGTTAGGTTCTGCCCTTTCCCCATAGTCTCCCCTCTTGACGACAGTGCAAAGTGTGCATTTTTATGTTTCCTGCATTAGGCATTCTCGCTCTCTCCCTAGCGCTCCTCTGCACAAACTCTAACCAAGCCCCGCGAGCACCAGCATTTCCAGGATTGCGCGCGACCTGGGCAAAACCCTCGACCCCTCCCCTCCCTTACGGTCCTCTGGGGCCCGGGCCGTGGCCCCGCCCCCACCCCGCCCCAGGGCTGGGCCGCTGCCTCACTCCCATTGGCCACTGGGGCTGGCTGGTCCCAGGCCTCGGCCGTGATTGCGGCTCGCGGGTGTCAGTGCCCGAGTGCGCGCCTGGGCGGGGCGGGCAGCCCGGCGGGCAGCCGCAGGTGTTGCTGCTCGCCGTCAGGGACCTGGGCCAGGATCCCCGGAGCCCTGCGCCCCGAGTGCCCAGGATGCCCCGCGGGGACTCGGAGCAGGTGCGCTACTGCGCTCGCTTCTCCTACCTCTGGCTCAAGTTCTCACTCGTCATTTACTCCACAGTGTTCTGGGTGAGTGACCAGCAGGGCTCAGTGATGGGGGACACGCTCCCTCGACCGCCCCCACGCTGATCCCGGGGTTGGACCCCGACTTGGCTGCTCCTGCGATGGCGGGCGGGGCGGTGGGTGGGGGCGCGCCTGGCTCCTCGCTCCGCTGTCCCTGGGAACTGGGAGATTCTGGCGGCCGAGTTCTGACTGAGTTTCAGCCGCCAGGTCGGGAGCCCTAGAGCAGGTTAGCTGTGACGAAGGAGCACCCCTTGGCCGGGAACGCCGGCCGCGCCCACCGCCCGTCAGGTGTCACCGAGTTTGCGTCCCTACCAGGCTGTGGAGCAGACGGGGTCAGGCTGTGTGGCCTCGGGCTCCCAGTCCTGCCCGCACTATCTACTTGTTGATGCCCCTGGACAAGATGCTGTCCCCAGTGCGCTTGGTTTCTCTTGGGTGGACGGAGGATGTACCAGGAGGATGTGCGTGCCCTGGCCGCGGAGTGGTTGGAAGGGTTCCACCGGACGACATCTGGGGGGTCTCTGGCTGCTCCTGGGGGCTCGGTAACTTTCTCCCGCGCCCACTGGGCTTTCCCTCCTCTTCTGCCTTGTCGTTGGACAGGAACCGCCTTTGAATCTGCCGCTACCACTTTCTAGCTGAGTGATCTTGGGGAAGTTTCCTTCAACTCTCTAGTTTCCTCCTATACGAATAGAGACAGTCATTCTATTCACCTTTTAGGGTGGTTGTGGAGATGAAATGATATACGCCAGGTACTGTGCTCAGCACAGGGACCAGGGACGAGCTCACGTGTGAGCCGTTTTTATTTTAATGGGCAGGGAAGTTGGGCCGTCCTAGTAAACTGTCCCAAGAGGCTGGATTTCTTTTTTTCTAATAATTTATTTTTTAGTTACAGTTGACATTCAATATTATTTCATATTAGTTTCAGGTGTACAGCATAGCGGTTTGACAGTTGTATAATTTATGCAGTGATCCCCCTGATTAGTCTAGCGGCCACCTGGCACTAAATATAGCTGTTGCAACATTATTGACAATATTCTCTGTTCTGTACTATACATCCCCGTGAGAGATTGGATTTCTTTGTGGAGACTTCAGACTAGGCTAGCCCCCATCTAGAAATGAAGACATCTTTCTATAGTCTAACTCCAGCCCTGGCACTGTGGAATAGTCCCCTGCCCCAGTATGCCACAAGGGCAGACTAGCCCAGGGACAGGAGGGGGAGTAACTGACACCCATCCCTCCAAAAACATGCATACTTGCCTCTCCTCTTTAGCCCCTCGTTGAGTCTTTTCTGCTAGCAGGAACTGCTAGATCTGCCGTTAGGCCTGACTTTCCATGTGACCCCTCTGTGAATGTGATTTTGTCTAGTGGTCAAGGAATTAAGGTTGCAGTTTTGTTCTGTGATTGACTCACTGAGAGATCTTAGGCAAGTCACTTGCCTGTTTGGGGCCTCAGAGCTATTAAATAACTTGCTTATCTAGAACAATAGGTGAGCCCAGCTCCCAATCCTGTGCTCCAATTCTAGGTAATATGGAAGAGAGATGAGCAGTATGTCTGGGGGCCAGAGGCTGGGGCATGGACCCTTTGGTGAAGCTCCAGGGAGGCAGCAGGTTGTATGTGGGATTGGGGTAATGCTGGGATTTGAGCCCTCATTCAGCATTGGGTTCTCTCCCGATGTTGCATCAGAATCAACTAGAGAGTTTTGAAAACACTACAGATGCCTGGGCTTAGGTATTTATTTAAACTCATTTAAGCTCTAGATAATTCTAGTGTGTGTAGTCAGGGCGGAAAACTGCTGGGCTAGATGGTCTCATAGGCTCCTCGATTCTGATTCTGGGTTACTTTGCCTGCCCCTTGCTTGTCTGGCCCCAGGTGCTCTTCTCTTCCTAGGTCAGAGTTGAAAGGGGGAAGGCTAAGGTTGATGGGTGGGGAGGTGGGAAATAAGGGAAGACTAGGAGTCAGAAGGTGGGGGTTATGTTTCTGGCTTCACCCCTTCTCTCCATATGTAATCACTGACCCCTCTCTTCACCTCCTTGTGCCTCCATTTTCCCATCTGTAAAATGGATAGCAGGTAGGTACTGTGTGCCACACCTCACGGGATTGCTTTTAGGATTAGTGATGTGGGGAGATAGTGACATGTGGGCCGGCCAAGTGCTATATAAAAGAAAGTTATACCATTAAAAATACACTGGAATTTTCAAGGCCTTGTTCTGTCATTGATTGTCCCCCTACATCTCAGAGAGAGAAGCACCTTATAGCCCTTGTTCTGTTTCTTCTCTTGGGGCAGGGTGGGACTCAGAACTTGGAATACTTTCTCTCCAGTTACCTGGGATTGCCTTACCAAATCCTTGATTTCTTATGCTGGAGTATTTCTGCTTAAAATAATCTCCCCACCCATGCCAAGAACTCAGCCACCTGCTAACCCTGCCGGGGCAGCTCCAGGTGCCAGAGTTTGATTGCAGGGTGGAGGCTCAGTGTAAGTCGTTTTTCTGAGACTGGGTTTGCTGTTCATTGGAAGTCATTACCCGAAAGCCCATTATCTCTGGTACTGTCCCTCGGGAGGAGGGGTGGAGCCATGGGCTACTCGCTTCATAAGCCCAAAGTGCTAACACTTTCATTTCAGTCTATAGACCTAAAAGGGGCTGTAAGTTTTTACCATAGCCATGTACCTTCTGTAAGACTTTTGCTTTAAAACTTATTATCAAATAATGACATTTTACAAAATTTAAAAGTACAAAAGGATAGTTGTCAGTGATAAACCTCCCTCCTACCCCTCTGCCCTGGCCTGCCCTGTCCAGAAGGCACATTTATCATCAGTTTCTTGTGATTCTTCCCTGAGCTAACATTTTAGCCAGAGGATGCCCTCGGCCCACACGTACATGGATTATATTCTTCCCCCCTCCACAAGGTAGCACACTGTACACAGTTCTGCTCTTATTCACTTAAAGTTAAATCCATGTAATTTTTGGAGCTCTGCTAGGAGCTGCCTCATTCTGCTTGATGGCTGCATAGAATTCACTCTAAGGCTATGCCAAAATTTATTTAATCATTCTCCAGCTGGGGAACTCAGGTTATTTCCAATGTCTAGTTACTGTAAACAGTGTTGCAGCAAGCATCTTTAAACATCTTGTTTTGCACATATGTGTGCATGTCTATAGAGAAATTTCTAGAAGTGGAATTGCTGGGTTAAAGGGTATGTAAATGTATAATATATATAAAGAAATGCACTGATCATAAGTGTGTACAGCTTGATGAGTTTTTGCAAAGTGAATATACATGTATAGTGAGCCCCCAGGTCAACCAACAGAATGGACAGCAGAAGTTAGACCCCCCTTGTGCCCACTTCCAGTCCCTATCTCTCCCCTCCAGTGGTAATCACTATTGAAATGTCTACTAGCATAGGGCAGCTTTGCCTTGTTTTGTACGTGTGCTTACAGTGCTGGTGTTGTTAAATTGCCCTATGTATAGGTTTTACCAATTGTAATAGTTACTGTATTTGTTTAAATTGATTCAACTTTTTAAATTTAAATTTGTATTTAAAAGGAGAGTTTATATCACTACTGCCAATGGGAAACAAATATTCCCTCATTAAAAATAGCAAGTAACGGGTACAGTAAATACAGGGTGAGAAAAACAAAACATTATTAAATCTTAGCTAGGTGTTGTGGGTGCTGTAGGCTGTGAACCTGAGACCTGCCCTGTTTGTTCAAAAAGCAAGCTGGCAAGTTTGAGAGGCTTAAAGGCAAACTGGCACCAAATCTTTGATGGAATCAGGAGGATTGGAAGGGAATTGAGCAATGAAAACTTTTCTGTCTGTGAGTCAATATGAGTACGACCTTGAATCACTTACAGTGATCGTGGGGGCTCTCTTGTTTTCAGAGGGGAACTTCAGGACTCAGAGAGGATGTGTTTCAGGGTCCCTCAGAAGAGTTGGCTTGAACCCTCAGGCGTCCTTGTCCCCAGCTCATTGCTCCTTTCATAGGTTGCTGAGGCTGTCTCCGTGAACAGTGAGCTCACCCAGAGGCACTTGGAGCCTCTGCTTCCCACCATGCAGGGTGAATCATTCTGACACAAGTGCCCTCAGCCCATTGGGGACACACCTCTAATTTTAGCACCGACCACAGGGTATTCTAGAGATCTGTTTACACAACTGCTTTTCCTTGCTAGCCTGTGGGCTCCTGGAGGAACAGCGGTGTAGCTCATGCCTTCTTCCAGATGCTGGTCTTGGGGCCCGGCACATAGTAGGTGCTCCGGGAAGGCTTGTTGCATTGGGGTGGTCGTGTCCCAATTGTGTCTTGCAAGCAAGGATCTGAGATGGCAGTGCCCGGATTAGAGGCCGAGCTGGGTGTGTGTCCAGCCGTGGTTACATATTGCTGAGGCCTTGAATTTGCAAAGTGGGCTGGGCTGATTGTGGAGACATCGGCTCTCTAGAGAGCACCAAGCCTGTGGCCTTGACAATTTGGTGTTGTCTAATCATTATTATTAGCATTAGTAGTAGTATGTGTGGGGAATATTAGTAGTAATATTAGGAAGAAAGATACTTAGTGGGGTAAGTGGGAAGGAAGTGGACGTGGGTAAGTAGTGGGGGCCTAAGTGCCAGAGGCAATATTAGCTCTTCTTCGCCTTCTCCAAGGATGGGCCCTGTTACCAGAGCTTGGCCCATCATGCTTTATATTTCTATAGTTTAGGGGTTGAGTGTGGACTCTGGAGCAGGCTTCTTGGGTTCAAATCCCAACTCTGGCCCAGTTTGAGTGACTTAGCCACTAACTCCCACGTGTCTTTGTACAATGAGTGATATTACAACCTACCTGAGAGTTACTGAGACTATTGAATGGGTTAAAAATTGCTTAGAGAAATACTTGGTATAGGATAGACACTACATCAGCCACTGAAGGCTTAGCCATTCTTCTGGTACCTTCCTCTCTATTCTCGGTGCTTAAGAGCCATGGACTAAGAATAAAAAAGGCCCTTAAAGACATCTCTATTATGACCTTTTCATTTTACTGAGGAGAAAACAGAGGCCTAGAGAGTGGAAGCTAATCTCTTGAGACCCCACAGCAAGTTGGTGACAGACCAAGACCATGACCCAGGTTGCCTGACTCCAGTTTCTTCATTGGGCAGCCATGACCTTTACCAGCCATCTTCCTTCTCCTGAATGAGGTGGCCCCTCTCTGGTGACAGGGCTCAGGGTGAGGGTGGAGGTCAGCCTTTCTGGAAGAAGCCATGTACCTGGCCTCCTAGTTGAGCAGTAGCTAGGTGAAGCCAGGCGGAAAAGCAAGTAGATTCAGTTTCTAGAAGGAATTTCTAACTTTTGAAAAGAGCTTTATTATTTTTGTGATAATAATACATGCACATGGATTTTAAAAATTTCAAGCAATTCAGGTCAGTCCAGTGAAGACAGTAACCGTCGCCTTCAATCTTACCTCTGGGGGCGAACTGGCGTTACACGTTGGCAAACACCCTTCAGGACTCTCCTTATATGCATATGTCCATAGTTTATTTCCTTAATTTTTAAAAAATTGTGCTTGATTCATCAGGCAGGTCCATTTTCCTCTTGCTGTAGGCAAGTGTTTCAAAGAGGAAATAGTGAAGGTCAGGCATAAAGTGAGGCAATCTTCAAACTGGAGTTGTCGTCATCGTGCCTAATGGGCTGTCACAGAAGATCTGGAAGCCATGGGCCTGGGCTGCCCTCCCCCAGCTTGGCCACGGTGACTTGAAAATCCACAGGGGATTGGGGAATCTCTTCCAACAGCTCGTTTTCCAGATGAGCAAACCGGGGCCCCGAGAGAGTGCCTTTGCTCCCACCCTAGGCTCCTGCACATGATCCCTCCCTTCCTGTAAGGCCGGGATTGTTTTCAGTTGTAGGACTGGACTGGGACCTCACTGCTTTTGGTTGTTTGTTCCTGAGAAGCAGGAGTGACGACCTGCCTCCTTCCCCCACCCTGCCCCCTAGCTGCCAGGTGCCTCTTCTCTCTGGGTGACTCACAATGCCAGCCTGGGGTGGGGCTCAGTAAACCAGATAAGGGACTGATAATGAAATTTCTGTACCAGTTGGCTCCACATACAGGGAAAGATGTCTTCTGAGTAAGCCCAGCACAGAAAGAACCTTTGGATCTGAGTGGGTTTCATTCAGTTCTTAGTGGAAGTCAAGAGAGTCCAGTTGTGACCTGCCATTCTGTCCAGGTTGGCGACCGTTTCTTTGCTTATTCAGTCAATAAATAGTTATTCGATGCCTACTGTGTGTGCCAGGCGCTGTGATAGTTACCGGGAAACAACTATGAACAAGAAAGGCTTAGTCCAGGCCCTGATTTACACAAACCAGTAAATAAACAGCTTTTGATAGTTCCTAAAGAGGAAATTACGGAACAAATGGGAGAGATGGCAGTTCCCACGTTAGATGGGTGCTCAAGGAAGGCCTTTAGGAGCAGACATTTCAGCTGCAGCTCAAAGAGTGAGAAGGAGCCAGCCGTAAAAAAGGCCTGTGGAGAGCGTCTCAGACAGAGGGAATAGTAGGATGAAGAGCATCTTTGATTGGCTGAGGGACTATGGTCAAGTCACGGACAACATCCTGTGCCTCAGTTTCCTTGTCTGTGGAAAGAGGGTAACTGTTGTACCTCCCACAGGGGGCCAGGCTTGGATGGGGTGATGTCTCCAGAGCTGTTAGCATAAGAGCCTGTGCAATATGCATTAGCACAGATGCCAGGAGGACTGGCATTATTGGGCAGGAGCTCAGAGCTCACTGGGTATGGTGAGGGGGCTAGGTGGGTGGAGGGGCATGGGAGGAGCTGCAATCTTGGGCTTACCCCACCCTATTTTGCTTTCTCTCTTTGGATCCTCACAACAACCTTGTGAGTGGGGTAGACAGGGCCATATTTTATAGCTGAGGAGACTGAGGGATGGGATGTGACTGGGACAGCCAACCATTTGCATGCAGCCCTGAGCTGAGAGCGATTTCACAGTGAAAATGGTGCCTGCTGTTTTATTTAATTTTTGCAAAGAAGACTTTGCCAGCTGTGGAGGTGTTTGCATCTTGGCCTGTATGGAATTAAATATTTGCCTGGAGGGTAGAGGAAAACAGCCTTGGCTTGGTCAGAGCTCAGCGCCCTCCCACTTCCTGTAGGAGAGCCCTTCCCAGGATGCAGCGTGTGGCCTTGGACGAGTCACACAGCTTCCCTTAAGCTGTTTCCTGGCCCCTACTAGAGGACAGACTGTGCTGGGTGCAGTTGGGGGGGTGCTGTGGAGGTGCTTGGGGTCAGGCAGTCACTTCCTGTGCACCCTTTGTGTGTCAGGTGCTATGCCCAGAAATGGGAGCAGTGTGCTTGGCAGTGGGTGGAGTCTAGCCAACAGCCCACCCTGTCACAGGTTGGGGCAAACACTCCTGGCTGGAATGGAGTGGGGTGCTTGCTTCCAAGGCTGACAACGAATTCTGAGATTGGGTCACTTCTTCCTGGGCCTTGACCGTGGCTCGAGGCCTCCTCCCCAGGAGGACTTGACAGTACACGTGTCCAGGCCCCATCCTCAGAGCTGGTTCCAGGCATCTGGGGTGGGGCCCAGGCACCCATAATTTTTAAACATCCCCTGGTGATTCTAATGTGCAGCTGGAGTGGAAACCACAGCTCATGACAATGTCTGTGAGGGAATTCTGACGGGACTGGCCCGGTTTCCAAGATGACGTCCTCTTCAGTTGAATCCTGAGTGATGTGCTGAACCTTTTCCCAACCTTGCTGACAATCTGGACAGTCTCCATGGGCTGGGGAAGTTAGTGTACACGTTGGGAGAGACTCACTGTCGTGGGGTCGCCCAGGAAGGGACGGAGCATGCTAGCTGGGGGGCAGAGGAGGTGTGTGTGTGCGTGTGTGTGTGTGCAGCTGGAGGGTCCAGGCTGTGTGCAGGTGTGGAGACCACCAGCCTGGGGCTATGGAAGGCTGTGTGGGAAGTTAAGCT
The DNA here is from genome assembly GCA_004026885.1 of Lyroderma lyra. Lineage (NCBI taxonomy): Eukaryota > Metazoa > Chordata > Mammalia > Chiroptera > Megadermatidae > Lyroderma > Lyroderma lyra. The sequence goes on from PVJL010004299.1 coordinate 71,067, forward strand.
TTTTCAGGAGACTGGATATATCTTGAAGGGTGGGGGCTCATGCTTCTAGAATTTTGTTTTCCTTTTGGTTTTTTTTATAACATAGTTTTATCTGCCCTAAAGGCATCACTTCTCTGTAGTTAACTTTGTAAATTGAAGAAGTCTCCATAGAAGCAAACTTGAGTTTCTTTTCTTTTTTCTTTTCTTTCTTTTTTTTTTTTTTTTCAGAGAGAACCAGTTTATTACGTGGGCAGGCTCAGAGGAGTTACAGTCTCCAAATTCTGAGCCCAAACTTGAGTTTCTTGAGTCAGGGATTAACACAGTTGGGGAGTAGGCTGTGATAATCCCTCCCCCCTTTAATTATGTCTCCAGTTTGAGAACTGCTGATGCTGGTTGTGGTCTCTGGAGTATCAGCAGCCTGCAGTTCTGGCCCCCATAGGAAAGGTGCAACAGGTGGTGGGGAAACAGAATTCCAGGTAGGTGTGATGAGCTTGCTGGGGGTCATGGTAATGAGCTAGTGACCAGTTAGTGGAAGGATGGGGACCTGACTTTTGACTGACCAGTGGGAACTCTGTAGTGGGTTGAATGGTGTCCACCACCCAGCTCATCCCCAAAATGATATGTTCATGTCTACAAACCTGTGAATGTGATCTTATTTGGAAAAAAGGTCTTTGCAGATAGAATTAGGTTCAGAATCTTGAAATGAAACCATCCTGGATCTCCTGAGTATGCCTTAAATCCATCCTTATAAGAGAAAGAGGCAGGGAGAGCTTTGGGACAGGCAGGAAAAGACACAAACACAGAGTGGAGGGCTGTGTGAACACAGAGACAGACAAGGAGAGGAATGCCTTAGAGCCACCAGAAGCTGGAAGAGTCAAGGGAGCATCTTCCCCCAGAGCAGTGGTTCCCAACCTTTTTCCACTTGGGTACCCCTTTTAAACCCATTTCTATAAATTGTACCTCTTGTTTTTAAAATAGCTATTTTTAAATACTTTTGCTCAGTACCTATCTTATGTAAAAATAGTGGCAATGAGGTAATAAGTTAGGAGTTTATATATAATAAGTTTACTACACTAAAAGTACAAACTACAGATTTAATTTTACAATATTCATAACAGTTAAATATTGATAATGATCAAATATTTAACAAACTTTAAATTATTAATACTAATATTTATTTGTGTTATCTGAAAAGTCTGTAATAATTATTATGCAGTTCACTAGCTGATTGAAACATTGTTAGTAATATCATTGAGCTTGCTTTAGTGCACTTAGTTTCTTGAAATCAGGCTCAAAAGATGCAAGATATGGTCTTAAATCCAGACTTGCATTAAGCTTGTTGCAGTACTTATTTTTTATGAAGGTGTAAGAAGAAAAAGCTCTCTCTATTAGTTTAGTGTTAGTAAGTGGCAAGAGGTGTTTGAGTGCCTTCTCACTGAGCTATTCACATTCCTCACTGATATCTACCCAGAAGGTAATAAAATGCTTTCCCTTAAAATCAGAATTTAAAGAAGAATGGTTGCAAGTTTGATTAACTGCTCTTTTTCATTGATTGATAGTTCAGTTTCTTTAAAGAATTCTTCATTGAGGGGGTCTGCAATCCAGTTGTTTTCTTTCCCACGTTGAGGGAAGGACTTATTAAAGGACACTTTAAGACCTTCCAAGTGACTTACAATATTCTCTTCACATTTTGGAATAGGTGCAAGTCATTCTTAGAGAAGAAGTTGTGCAGTTTCAAAACTTCAGGCTGACCTCTTTTAATACATGCTTTCCAAAAGTTCAATTTTTTAAATCATTGAATCCATTTTGTTGCTTACTTTAAATACAGTGATTGAGCTATTTTGAAGCTACAAGTTGAGTTTGTTTATTTCTAGAAAAATAGCTGATAAATATGCAAGACTTTGAAGCCAATCATTGTCCTGAAACTTTGGAGCAAGAGGGAAACAATGGTTTTTCAAAAAATACCTGGACTTTGTGTCTAAGTTCAAACATCCATGTAAGTTCTTTGGGATGAGATAGCCATCTTACCTCCATATGCAAAAGGAATGTGCTGTGAATGCTGTTTATTTATTTACACAGTGCTTTAAACAATCTGGAGTTTCATGGTTGTGACTTAATAAAAGTTACAACTTTTACACCCTCCTCAAAAACATCTTTCAGTTCATAAGGAAGAGGGCTGGATGTAAGACTGTCTATGAACGCAGCAGTGACTCCATGGTACATGGGAGGTACTTCTTTAATTCAGCCATGTAGGCCTGTAAAACAACCTGACATAGGCTTGCCTCTGTCATTGTATATACCACAACAATTCAACTAACTAATGTCATTTTCAATGAAATAGCCATTGGTTGCATTAAAAATATTGTTGTGTGTGGTACCCTCTGTTGATGGGTAACAAAGCGACAGGTTTTCCTCAATTTCATTTCCTACCAAGTAACTCGTGATGACAAGCAAAATAGATACATCAGCAACATCTATATTTGCATTGACCTGGATGGAAAAGAGTTTACTTTTTCTAATTCTATCTACTACTACAGCTTCAACATCATCAGATAGTTCCTGAATTCATTGAGACATTGTATTGTTGAAAAAGAGATAATGTTGATTTTGTGGACATGTTCTTCCCCAAACATAAAGAAAATGACATCCTTAATGCAAGGAGAAATTAAATCTTCAGCTATGGTGTGGTTTTTACCACACATAGCTATGAGATAAGCAATTCGATATGAAGCCTCAAATGTATTCTCATTTTCTTTCCTGACATAATGTATGAAGTAACAGTTGGATGCTTTCTAAGTGCTGAAATTAATGTATTTCTTTGTTTTTATACATAGGATATTTAGTTTCTAAATATTGAATGAGAAGAGAGTTTCATTCAACTGTTGGATAATATTTCCCCACAAAACACACAAAGGCTTAGGACAGTCATAATCCCCTATAAATGAAAATCCATATTGAATACACTCTTCAGAGTATTTCCTTTTCTTCTGTGTAGTATCTGAGGCTGCACCTTTTTACTCTCTCCCGGAGTGGGTGTACTTGTAGCTGCAGACAAGTGTTGAAAAGTACTTGGTGACAGGTTATCATCCACATCAAGTTTTGGGTTTTTAACCATTCCTGTTTTCAATCACTGATCCATAACTGACAGGCTTAAAAATCACTGACAATAATGACTGAAACGATGTTAAACATTCAGTAAAAAAACGGCTTGAAAAGAATCATGATTAAAGACAATGCACTTGCTTTTAGTCAATAACTGAACTGATCAAACAGTCTGGCTAAAGATGTATTTATGTGTTTGAGGAAGTTGTAGAAATATTGCAGATCTACTCTTCTGAAGCTACACAATGATTGACAGAAGAGTGATTTCGGGGGAGGGTTCATAGCCACGCCCTCACCAATCAGCATTCGCTAATGTGATCTAATTTTGAAGTGTGTCTATTAACGGTGATTCAAACTTAACATTTCTTGTTCCATTACTAACGTTTTGCATTTTTTTACTTTACTTGTTTTTTTTCTCCATTACCGATTTTTTTCCATGTACCCCCGAATGACCCGACACATACCCCTGGGGGCATGTGTACGCTTGGGAACTGATACCCTAGAACTTCTGGAGGGAGCATTGGTGTCTGACTTCTGGCCTTGCAGAATTGTGAGAGAACACAATTCCGTTGTTTTAAGGCACCCAGTTTGTGGTCATTTGTTATGGCAGCCTCAGGAAACGAACGCAAGCCCTTTGCTTCACCGGGTTGCCTCACTAGGGAGCGGCCCAATTGAGCAGAGCCCTGAAAATACCTACTGCGGTTTGTGCTGAAGACTGGGGAAGAGACAGAGGTGGGGCTGGGGGAGGACCAAGGCTGGCAGCGGGGGAGGCCCATAGTGCCACCCCTCCTCCCACAGCCCACTCTCCGGTGGCCCCACCCACCCACCCACAGCCCCACTCACGCTCCTAGCTTCACGCCAGTCCACACTGGTCAAAGACTGCGCTCTATAACGCCTTTCTTGGCTTCTCTGAGAGGAAAGCTTGACGGAAAGGGGTTAAAACAGGGGAAGGGGATGTAGGTTAGCTCTCAGAAAGGACTTCCTGGTTCTGAAAGTAGTTAAATTGGAACTGCCTGCCAAGTGGGGCTGCAAAACATCTGAGATTCCTTTACAACCTTTCAAAACACAAATGCCACCAGCATTTGGGTCTGTTAGCATGTGGTTCAGAATTCCAGTTGGGCTGAACTTCAAACTTCAAAGGGTCGTGGGGGCCATCTGGACGAGCCCCTTCCTTTCAGAGGGGAGGAAGCTGAGACCAGACCACACTGCAAATGCCACTGGTTCTAACACTCCGTGGCCAGTGGGACAACTCCATCATTCAGAGGGGGCAATGGACACTACTCAGTGATTTCACCCCAGTATCATTCTTTCCAGCTGGAATGTGAGTGTCCCCACTGGAAATGGGCCTGCTGCTGCACCTGGGGACAGAGGCCCGATGTGTGACTTATCACAGACTGGCCCTCTCTGCAGGGCCTGAAAGAACTCAGGCAGCAGGAACCCCGGTTCATGCCTCTGGCTTGGTTCTATCAGCCTCTGACCCAGGACTGCTGTTTGCCTGGTTCTGTGCTGGGCCGAGGGTACAGACGAGCCAGGCCTGTCCCTGTCCCTAGAGAAGTTGGTACTCACTGAGTCCTGGCAGCGTGATCAGGACAGCTGCAGACACTCTGCGATCCGGGAGGGGCTGGCCAGCGGCTGCCGGGTAGCTTTGGCAGAGACACTGAGTCAGCAGTGCACACTTGACTCTTCCCCTCCTCACACAGGGTGGACTCCTGATCAGAGCCAAAATGGGATGAGGACAGCAGTTGTTCAGGGGCCACAGTCCCTGAGACAGCAGTGGGGCCTGTTTGTTCGTGCCTTCCTTCTCCACTATGGCCTCCTCTAGTACAGCTTCGCTCAGAATTCACCTTCACCCTTTGCAGTGAGAAATACCCACCTGTGCTGCCCTCTGTCTGGACCAGTGGTATTTTCCTCTTCCTTCTTCTTTCGTCTTTTTAAAGCTAACAGGTACCGAGCACTGCCGACGTGCTGGCCGCTGGGCTGAGTCATTTTCTGAACGTTCTGGCTTTAATCCTTCAGCTACCCCGAGGGGCTGCACTGCTATGGCCCCGTTCTGCACGGGGTGAAGGGAGGCTCAGAGAGGTCAGGGAACTTCCAAGCTGATGGGAAGCCTCACTCCTTCTCTTCTGCCAGACTCCTCAGGACCTTCCTGTCCCAGGCACGCTGTTTGGGGGTGGGTCATTTGTTCACGTAGTTACTCATCTAACATTTCCTAGGCATATGGGGGTCCTTGGATCCTCCCTGAGGTTCTGTTAGAGGAGCAAGCGCCCTAGAGTGGGGACCAACTTCTAGTGCAAGGGCCCTAGGCTCCCCCAGTGAGGTGGGCTGACTGCCACTATCTGTGGGAAAGGAGGGAGCAGGCCTGAAGGGGCACAAGTCACCTGGGCCAGGTCCTCATTAGGCTCTCTGGAACTGCAGAGAGGCCGAAGTGGGGCCAGCATGACTGTCCTTCAGAAACAGATTTTTAATTTTTCTTTTAGGAGAGGACATGCTCGGGCGTGAGAACTCTCGTTCCCAATGACAGAGGGCAGCTCACAGTGGAGAGAGCACTGGCCTGGGAGTCTGGAGACTGGGGTCACAGCTGCTGACCCGTGGCTAATAAGCTCTGTGACCTTGTGGGAGTGACAGCCTGTCTCTTGGCCTCAGATTCCCATCTGCAAAATAAGGGGGTTGGGCCAGAACAGCATCTATCTGCTTCACCCTGGTGGTTCACAAGATGATTTTTAGGTGTAATGTATGTTAAAGAAAATAATTAATACCTCAAATCCATGATTTTGTAGATATACATTGATTAGGTTAAGTCAGGACCGTTATTTACTTTAGTAGGAAAAGTCGGTTGATTGAAAGAAAGAGTGGCACCTCCTGGTCAGGTGTAGGTATTTAACATGGTCTTTGTGTCTATTAATATTAAAGAAAGAATGGGGATTCTCATATATTATAGCACCTTTTAGTTTATAAAGGAGTTTCCCCATCTCTTGGGGTCCTCTGATTGACCAGTAGGCAGGTGTTATCTTTCCTGTTTGACAGCAGAGGCAAGAGATGCTCAGAGAAGGAAGCTGTCGGTCCAAGGTCACACAGCTCCCAAGTGGCAGAGTGCCTCACCTAGCATGTGTTCTGTATCAGTCATACCAGCCCAGCCTCAGTGAATGGTCATTCCTGGCCCCTCCTTCAGCACTGGGGGTTTCATTGTCATTCTGGTTTGTTATATGCATCTTCTCTTACCCTAATTGTCTTAAAGCTGAGAAGGAGGGGTTTGAAGGTGACATATGACCCTTTCTCCCTTCCTCCAAGCCTTTCCCCCAAGCACAGGGAGGCATGCGTCCTAAAGCCCTCAGATCTGGCTTTCTACTAGACTCTCTTGGATGTATAATAGGTAGGTTTCTGTCACAGCCTATATTTAGCCCCAGTTAGCAGTGAAACATCTGCTTAGGGCATTAATTCTAGGCCAGAGGGGGCTGCCTGCCTCTGGCCTCTGGTGAGCCGCCCTGGCTGTGGCCACTGAGGCTTCCCAGGCCAAAGTGGGGGAGGCTCAGACCTGTAAACAGCCCTCCTTTTGGAAGAACTGGAACTTGCATCTTACTTGCTTTCTCAACCTTTTTATTGTTAAAAAAAAAAAATTTAAAGCATAGAAAAGGTAAAAGAATGATAAGAGTGAACTCCCATATGCCCAGCAACCAGAATCAATAATTTTAACATTTGGCCATGTCAGTGTAAGTTGCTGACATCATGACAATTCATCCCAAATATCCCAGGATGCATCTCATAAAACAAACAAACATTGTTGGGTACGAACACACCACCATTATCATGACTGAGAAAATACCAAGTCCATATTCAAACTTCTCCAGTTGTTCCTAAGATATTTTTCATAGTGCATAAAAGAAAAATCAGGATCCAGCATCCCAGCTCATGCATTGCCTTGGATCTCATTTTAACAAAATGTGAGGGGTGACCTCTGAGGCCCTGAATGTTCTGGAGTCCTGGGGAAGGTTGTTGTCTGTTTCTCCCCTGCATTTGCCTGATCCACCAAGAGCTACTTGGGGGCCTTGCCCTCTCCTTGCTTAGGAAAATTCCGAAAGTGGGCAGGGAAAGGCTTGCTGGGCCTGGAAAATGGTGTGGATGTGTGGGGCTCCCTGCTTGAGTCCTCTTGCTATTGGAAGGAGAGCTACTCAGTGGCTGGGCGCCAGACCCGGAACTCCTTGAGTGCCCACCCTTAATCACCAGCTACACATGGTGGGCCCTGTGCCAGGCACTGGGGGGAGGTGCTCTGTAAAGAGCTAGGAGACCAGGGCTGGCTGCCCCCAGTCTGCTTGGGCAGACCCAGCGTGCCTTGGTGTTGCCAGATCATAGATGCTGTATTTGTGAACAAGCAGCGTGCAGGAGGCTTTTGGGAAGTAACTGTGTCCAGGCACAGTGGAGCCTCTTTGTTCCTTAGTTCCCCTCCTGGGGTGGGGCCAAGAAATGCCCCTTCTTTCATGCACTATGTAGAGCACTAACACAGTAATTGTAATCAGGTGGGTTAGTGGAAATGAACTTCTTTTTCTTTAACCCATAGAAAAGTTGGAAGAAGAGTTCAAAGAACTCCTGTGTGCCTTTGCATTACCAACTGTTAACACTTTGTGTTAATCTCTCTCTCTCTCAATAAATACATTTCTTTTTTGCCAATCCAGCTGAAAGGAAGCTACAGCCATTGTGTACCCTTAGATATACCCCAGCATGCAGCTTTCCAAAAAGGGCATTCTCCCACACACTGCCATTGTCCTGAAAAATAACCACCATTGAATAAAGAATCATCTATGCAGTTCGTATCCAAATTTCCCCAGTTGTTTTCTAAATGTTTTTTTTTTTTTTTTTTTTTTTTTTTTTTTTTTTTTTTTTTTTTTTTTTTTTTTTTTTTTTTTTTTTTTTTTTTTTTTTTTTTTTTTTTTTTTTTTTTTTTTTTTTTTTTTTTTTGTGGGATATTTTACCTAATCTGGGATGCATTCAAGGTTCATATATTGTTTTGGCCATGACATGTCTCCTTAATCTCCCCAGTGTAGACTGTCTTCCCTGCTTTTGATTCCCTTGAACCCTCCAGGCTGGTTGATCTGCAAAACATCAGTATTCTGGATTTGCTTCCAGACTTCCTTGCAGTTAGTTCAGGGCACACGTTTTCTGTGTGAGTGCTGCATAGGGGATGTGGTGGGAGGTACAAGATTCGTTAGGAGGTGCATAATGTCTGGCCATCCACTGCCAGCCATGTCAAGCTTGACCACCAGCTGTCTCCATTGTAAACGTGCATTTCCCCATAATAACCAGTGCACGAGCTGTGGGGTGACACTGGGGCTGTGTGAATACTCTGGTTAAAGAACCTTGGACTGCACATCTGAAGGTGTGGCTCCCCTGCTTACATTATTTCAGTGACTTCCCTATTCCAACTTCAAAATATATTGATTCTGCCCGCTTCTCACCACCTTCACATGCCCGCCCTGGTCCAGACCACTGTCATCTCGCATCTGGGTAACGGCAGTTGTTTCCTGACTGCTCTCCCTCTGGCCTCCATCCCCTAGTCTGTTCTCAGCACAGCAGTCAGAGTAACTCATCTAAAAATCAAAGTGAGAGCAGATCAGGGCCCTGTAAACTTGCAGTGCCTCCCACTCACTCAGAGCAAAAGTCAGAGTCCTTGCAAAGGCTGAAAAGACTCCACCACATCTGCCCCGCCCTGCGCCTGCCCTCTCACCTCATCTGCACTCACCCCCTCTGTTGTGCTGTAGCATTCCTTGAAGTCGGGGCATGTTCAAGGTCTTGGTAGCTGCTTGGACATATATATATATCCACATGGATGGGACAGAGCCCTCCCCTACATCAAGGCTTTGTGATTGAAATGACAGCCCCATCCCCCAGCCTTCTTGGCTTCCTTTCTTGTTTGTTTTTCTCTCCATAGCACTTATAACCCTGACATACTGTACGCTTTTCCTGTTTGTCTCTCCCCAACTAGAATGAGAGCTCGGCCAAAGCTGGCACACTTGTGTTTGGATCGAAGCTATGGCTGTGCTCCCTGCCCCCTTTGCTAAACAGCTCTCTCAAAGTGAGCTCCAGGGATCCCTGGGTGGGGGTCTGTGAAGCCTAAACCATTTTCATAATAGTACTAAGACGTTATCTGCCTTTCCCCCTCTTGTTCTCTCTGGAGGGCACGTGACGGTGGTGATGTGGCAGCAGATTGAGGAGCAGCCATGGGAATCCTGTCGTCTCATTGGCCAGACATGAACATTTAGAAAGATGAAGCCCACGCCACTCTTCTCACTCAGATTATTTGGGGTGGGGGAAGGGGGAGTTTTTAACATAAAAAACATGCTATTTATGTTAATGTAAATCTATTGTTATTTCTAAATGAGTTAAATATTTAAAATATGTCTGTTTTAATTTCTTATATAGTAAAGAATTGATCTAATCCATAAAAACAAAATTTCTAGGGTCCTTGAAATTTTTTAAGAGTCAAAAGGAAACCAACTGGCTTTAATAACCTTTCAGTAAAGTGATGTTAAATTAATAAGTAACATTTTTTATTTAACCTGAGAGACCTGGCCTTGGTGGTCTGGCTTCTGTGAGCTTCCCTGGCCTCCTCCCCTCACCCATCCACTTGTCCTTGGCTCCAACTATGTTGACCTGCTGTCCCCAGAGCACTTTCATGGGCATCTGAGATTTTTGTTCACTTCAGAAATTTTTGCTTGTTCGTTGCATGCATTAAATGGACTCAGTTCAAACATCACCTCCTCCAGGAAGCCTCCTTGATCTCACACATCTTGCCCATGATTTAGCATGTCATCTTTGGCCCCTCTGCACTCAGTTACCTCTACCCCAGTGTTTCCCCATCTCTGCTGTATTTGTTGGTGTGCAGGTGTGTCTCACCAGACTGAGTTCCTGAGGGCAGGAACTAGGTCTTACCTTTTTATTCCCAGTGCCTGGAACACAATAGGCACTTAATTAATGTATGTTGAGTCAGTGAGTGCTGCCTTGGAATTCAGAATAGGCACTCCCTTTCCCCTGAATTATCCTTGGACCAAAGTACCTCTAAAGGGGAAATGGTTGTGGCATCTGATGTGAGTCTTGAAATGTTGGTGTTATACTGTTACCGGAAAATGGGGTGTCCTCGGTGACACATTGTCCAGGTTCTTGGTATCTCGAGCAAAGAATTGAACGAGACACACACAAAAGTAAAGTGGTGAAACAAAGAGACAGTTTATTGAGGGGAAAGTACACTCCAAAGAGGTAGGACTGGGCTCGAGCAAAGAAAGGGGCTCAGGAACCCCGATGAATGAGGCTTTGGGGCCTTTGTTCTGTCTTCAGGGGAGACACCTCTGGGTGTGGGGCCTCTTGATGGACAAGTTTGATTGACAAGGGGTCTGCCTTCTGACTGTGCATACTCTTTCAGTCTGTTATGATATTAATGAACTTCCGGGCATATGTATGATATTACAATGACGGTATAATGAGGTTCAGGTAACTGTCACTGTGCAGGCGTTAGGAGCTGGCCCAAACTGGTGGGCTTTTTGGGCCCTCTGACTTCCCTGTCTTTGTCTGGAACTCCTGTGGCTGCCTAGCCTGGGGCAGGGATTACTTGTGAAAGGGTGGTATCCAGGCATAACAATTCCAGCTGGGCGAGTCTCAAGGGGCAGGTGGAGATTTTCCTATTCTATCTACCTTCGTCACATTCTCTTGGGAGACGTGATCCCCACAAATCTTTATGGGAAGCTGAGGGGCTGAAGGTCTCATCTGCTGTACCTGCTTCCTGCTGAAAATGGTTGTTGGTCCCTACCTATTGGGGATCCACGGAGCTCTCACCCAATCTGATCTAAAGGGGAAGGGGTCCCGAGATCCGCCAAGTTGACTCCTTCGGTCGAGATGGGCTGGAAGCCTTGTTGGGGCACCGCTAGTATCCTGATGGTTTCTAGATTAGGAGAAAATAATTCAGTTAGTACTTTAAAGGCATTGATCAGAGAAACAGGTTTTAAAGCCCTTGTCACTAGGTGGTTTCAGGATAGAAAGTCTGTTGCTCAGGGTAAGGAGCCAGAGAAAATTGATAAGGAAAGCAATTAAGAAAAGGTGAAACTAAGAGCTTAAGAACAAGGAAAAGGAGTCTTTAGTGAAGTGGGTGGATGGCTGCTCTATTTGGCCCACATCAATACCAGTACTACATCTTTCCTGGGGAGGGAGAAGTAACATGTATTGAGCATCTGCTGGGTGCCAGGAACTTTTGCATGCCATCTTGCTTTAGGGGCACTGATTCCTTAGGCTACTGTGATGGCATGGGCTCTCATCACCTTCCATATGGTTTCTGTTGGAAGAGTGTGGTCTGGGAGCTGAGCCACCAAACTTCCTGTGAACTTCTGGAACTAATGTATTCGCATAGTATGTGCAGACTGAAGTTGTTGAGGTCAAAGGTGGTTTGTGTGTTGCTCAGTCCTTCCACTATGCCCTGTGTGCAGTAGGTAATAAATACCTGGGATTATTTGTTCAATGAGCATAGTTAATACTGTAAATGCCAGTGCCAGTAAGGGCTTCCCATTGTTGATTTCATAGGTGATCAGACATGGAGAGAGGTCTTTATAGCTGGGGTGCTCCAGGAAGTCTTCCTGAAGGAGGAGGGCTTTGAGCTAAGCTTTGGAGAATGGTCATTAGCCCCTTTTGGCTTTATTATTTCCAAAAACACTGTTGGTCTCCTTTGCACAGCTGCCATGGGAGGCAGTGCTGGAGGTGTGTGCCTTGATTGAGGCTGGGCTGCCAAGGACATCTCAGTACCTTGTAGAGCCTTTCTCATGCAGAAGTGTGATATCCCTGGACCAGGTGGGGAAGCAGGGGTAGACCCAGGAAGAACTGAGGAGAGGAGAGGAGACAATGGGCCACTCACAGTCTGCTGATTGCCTGCGTTCTGGGGGGCTATCTAGGAGGGGCATGATTTTCCATGGAGCAGTGAAGGGTCTCCAGGGCTACCTCCCTCCCTTTTGGAGTAGGGAAACTGAGGCCCAGAGAGGGGAAGCGATTTGCCCAAGATTGCATGGGAGCTAGTGACAGAGCTGGATTAAAGCCCAGGGCTCCCACGCCCCTACTTAGTGTTCCTTCCAATATACTCCTTTGTCCATTTGCACTTTGATCTCTGTAGAGTCATGAGCCCTTTGAGTGTGTCAGTTTATAGGCCCTGCACATGCCCAGCTCTGACACTTGTGATATGATTGCGTCCTCTGCCTTCCAACCCTAGTTTAGGGACAAAGGGCTCAGTTCAGATGTGGGATTTTATGCAACAGGGAAAGACTAAACCAAGGGCCACATACATATAAAAAGCAGTTTGATTTCCTTTTTTCTTAGATCTAAAAGTACATCTAACATTAAAAATAAGCAGTATGGGACAGTTAGTAAGCCCTATCATTGCTGAAATTGTGGAGAGACAGCCCTTAATTTATATATGCCCAATTCAGCCTGAGGAATGGCAATCCTAGCTGTGAGGCTGCACCACCTTCTGTACCTGCTGCGTTTCCTTTATCTCTTTTGCACCCCTCTACACCCGCTCCTCAGCTGCCTGGTCCTTTTCTGGTGGTTCTCTCCTTCATTGTGGCTTCTCCTCTCAACAGCCCAGAGGGCCAGGGGGAGTTAAATCGCTGTGGACCCCACCTTCCTCCCCCCTTCCCTGAAATTCCTCTTGTCCTCACTTTGGGTCTCATGGAGTAACCCCAACACTATCTCTAAGAGAGACCGTAGGCAAGGGGAGGACTGGGGGATGCCTGGCCCAGTTTCTGGTGGACAGATGTGGGCTCTGAAAGGCTGTTGGGACCTGAACTGGAAGCCATTGTCTAGGACAAAGCCCCCTTGTCACGTCTGTATCTGATAGAAGGGGAAACCTGGGCCATCTTATCCACTCCTGCCAGTGGCCTGCAGCCACGAGTGGTGGAGCCTTAGCCAGCTGGGCGAGAGGAAGAAGGGAGAGGGGTGATCAGCAATGGTTTGGTACAGGGTGTACTCCTGAGTGTACCCCAGCAGAAAGCACCCCACTCCCACCCTGCATAGCTCTTTATCCCTACAGTCCCCAAGCCCATATCCCAGAATCCCAGTCTGCATTTCCGTTCCTAGCCTCTCAGCCAGAGCTCCAACCTTAGGCCTAGGGTCCTGCCTGCCTCTTGTCTCGTAATATCTTCATCAGTTATTTGTTACAGTACTTCCCATCTGCCTGCCCCCGTACTTCCCAAGGAGAATGCGGGCTTGTCAGCTCCTCCCCACAGGGCTTTGTGTGTTTGTGGTGGTTCTTGATTAGAGAGTCCACCGAGCCCTGGCTGGGTTGAGTAGCTGGGGCTTGCAAAGCTCCCAGCTTAGCTCTTTTAGGGCCTGGAATGTGCTGTGTGTGTAGGGGGGCGTCTTTTCATTTTTTGTTTTGCCATAGGAATGTATAAGATCATCTAGGGTGAAAGAGAAAGTGACAAGATAGACCTCTAAGAAACTTCACAATGTAGAGAACAGACAACATGTGGGAGTCTTTTAAATCAAATCTCTTCACCACTGGTGACAAAAGGGTAGCAAAACAGTCTGGTGTGCTCACATTGCTTCTTAGATTTGTTTTCCAAAGGCTGTGTTTTCCATTCCTGGAGGGTCTGCTTAGGCAGGCCTGGGAAATGCTTTTAGAAGTCTCTCCCCAGCCTACGCAGCCATGGAAGAGCTTGATGGGGATGGAGAGAGCACCATTATCAGAGAAGTCATGATACGAAGCTGTCTGCGTAGGGACTGAAGGGAGCAGGCTGAGTAGGACTGAAGTCCACAGGGTGGGCTCGGCTCAGGGCCAGGCAGGATTGTCCTGGGGCAGAAAGGCTAATGGACACAAAGTCCAGGGGTTTTCAGCCAGATACAGGGGCCTTGTTAGCACCAGCTTTTTTGAAATCTCTCAGGCCTTGGGGTTCAGCTATTCCCCACATTTTAAGCTAGAAACTTGGAAAAGTGTTTTGTTTGGCTCAGCACAGAGCCCAGGAGCCTCAAGTGCCCCATGAGATAGTTCTGGAATGAAACCATTCTTGGGGTCTTTCAGGAAACGCTGGCTCCTCCAGGAAGCCCATCCTGATTTTCTGACAATTCTTCTTCCCGTCCCTCACTTTTCTGCGAATTCCCAGAGCCCTCCGTACCTCTCCATGGTGGGAATTACATCTTGCTTCCCATGGACCAGGGGTGCTTCACCTTTTCTTTGTGCCAGGAACATTTCATTTGGAGGTTAACAAAAGTAAAGGTGTGACTTTTTCTCTATCCCCAGTCGAAAGACCCCCTGAATTCCATCTCTCCTCCCCTAGTCTTACCCTATACCTAGTCTTGGGACCCCTTGTGGCCTCAGGGCCTGGAATGCAATAGGAGCCTGGTTTGCAGCTTTTGGTATGAGAATGAGCCTTGCAGGTCCCGTCTGAATGCAGACTTATCCCAGCTGGGAGTGAGCCAGCCTGGGGAGGGGACCAGTGACCAGATGCTTCCTGAAGGAGGGGACACTGGGGCAGGAATGCTTCACAGGGCCTCTTATTTCCCAGCAGCCTGGAGCTGGGCCTCTCTCTGCAGAGGATGAAGCTGAGTCCCAGGCTGAGGGCTCAGAAGGCCCCTCGTATACTGGGTGGCAAGGCTCCTGTGCAGCCTGTTGAAGATGCCACGTGACTTCCAAAGCCTGGGCATGTTCATTCCCAGTTTGGCCCCACATGGACATGGCTGTGTGCTCCCTGCCCCCAGCCCTGTTTAGCTGAAGCTGTCCCGCTTGACAAATAAGCCATTTGCTTGCTGCGCTGGAGCTGGATTGAAAGGCTATACTTAGCAAAGAAGAGTGGATGGGATTGCATGCTGGCATGGACAGTTAATTTTATGTTCAGATGGAAACATAAACTGATGTCATCAAAGATGTAAATATCATTTGGAAATTTTAAAAATCCTGGCAGTGGTTATGCTGGCCTCTCTCCATGCCCACTGCCCCTCGAACACTTGAACAAGGAGCCCGGATCAGCCTGCTCTGTGTGGGGAGCGACTTTGAGGGCATGCCAGCCTGCTCACAGGACTAGGGTGGCAGTGCCTCTGTCTGGATCAGGAGAAATGGGCCTGTGACAGCTGGGTACACAGTGGGGGATGGGAGGAGTTGGTGGCTTGGGTGTGCATTTGCTACGGTAGCGGTAGCGTTTCCTATGGCTTTAGTGGTCTGGAAGTGTTGCAAGGCTGACTAGCAAGGAAAATGCGATGCTTTGCAATGGAAGGGAGATCAGACCAAAGGAAGTCTTGTTTCCTGCCGGGCAAGGCTGTTCTGGAGTGGGCCCTGGGGCTCTGGGGAGCTTGTAAAAATGGAGAGGGCTGGGGTCAGTTCTGCTTGGAATTGGGGCTAGTGATAATAGGAGATGGTGTTTTGGAGATGGTTTCCAAAGCAGCGTACCCTACCCCAAAAGCCTCACGAAGGAAGGAGGGAGGGCAACGGGCTAGGGCCCATGTCCATTCTGCCTGAGAAGAACTTTTTTTATTTTACAACAAAAAACAGAACCCTCAAAAGTACATGAATCAATTCTGAAAATACTAAGATGTTCTCTTGTTCGTTCAGTGACAGTGTGAGAATTACACTTTTCTTCAAGATGGGAGATAGACCCCACCTCTCCAGCCCCCAAGGACACGGGGGCCTTGCATGTTTAATTCACTCTTCCTGGGCGCTAAGCCTTCGCTTCTCTGTGGGGCTCTTCTTTAACCATAATCCTCCGCTTTGGGGTGGAGGAATCTCTGGGCTGTGTGTCTGGTTTAGCGTTAGGGTTGAATGAGTGATTACTTACAAGTACGGTAATTCAGAAGGGGTGGGTTTTGCTTTTTAAATCTGCTTGCCCTTTTTCTCAGAGGACCCATGGGGCTTAGGCCAGCCTTGAACAACAATTTCACTATGGTCTGGGTTTTGCAGCATGAACTAACCAGATAGCCCCTGTTTCATCTATCCAAAGTAGATGGTATTTACTGTGGTCACCATCTTCCTGTAGAGGGCTGTGTGTGTGTGTGTGTCCTGCCTCATACATTTTAAAATTTATCCAAGTGGGTTATTTGGATGATGTTATTTTACTCACGGTTTTACTGATAGGGCCAACTTGTTAAGAAGTAGATCATGGCTGTGTCAAGGCCTTTAGAACCTCCTGGCCCATTGTGTTGGACAAGCGTCCATTTAGGTTGGGAGGAAGCCCAGATTCTCTTCTCAAACCAAGGGAAGGGCACTTAGCTGGGACGTACAGCAGGCTGCTGGGCCTTAGGATGCGGGCCATGGCTTCCTGGTGATCCTCTGTCATCCGGTGTTTCTAAGTAAGCTTGGTCTGTTTGGCTTTTGGCATCGTTGCCATTTGTCAAAGCTTAGGGGAAGCAGGCACTCCGCTTTACCTAGGACAGTCTTGACGCTCTTTAGGAGGAACCCAAGGGGTTCTCCTTGGAGGGCACAACACAGCCCATTTAAGGCCAGGGTAGACCTGTGAGTAACTGGAGGGGCAACCTCCTCACTGTTCCAGATGTTGACTCAGGGGTAGCTGTGCTCATGGCGCGTTGTGCCAACATCTTCTCTGTATTCCTCACTTCCTTTAGTCGGGCCTTCGCTGACAGCAGCGTGGCTTCTGCTTGCTTTCTCACGTTGCCTTACACTCAGTGGCTACGTCTAGCGTATCTAAGGATTTGTTCCCTGCCCTTGGGAATGTGTGGCCCAGAAGTCAGACCCCGGGGACAGGCAGGAGACTAGGTATGCAGCATGGGACTCAAACCCAAGGGGGTCTGTTGAGAAGCCCTGCTTGCATCCATTCCACGGACATTGATTGTAAAGGCCAAGCATACTTTCTAAACGCTGCTCTGGGTGCTGGGGATGCCTGAAGCAGTGGAAGAATCCCTCCTGGCATAAAGCTTATATTCTTGTGGGGAACACAAACAATTAAAAAATAAAAAGGATAAAAGTTGTATGTTAAATGCTAGTAAGTGCAGAGGAGAAAAATAAAAACATGGGAATGGGATCAGGAGTTCCAGGAGGAGGGACCGTCTACTTTTAAATAAGATGGAATGGCCCTGAAAGGCCACTGTGCAGGGGACAGCTGAGCAAAGCCAGGAAGGAGGTGGGGCAGTGAGCGCTGTAAACGTCAGGAAGAGCATTCCAGGCAGCGGGAATGGCCTGTGCAAAGGCTCGGGCTCTCTGACCCTCAGTGGCATTTCCCCTGACTCATCAGTATTTTTCTCTGAAACAGCGTTTCCTGATAGGGTCTGTATTGGTTTGCTAGGGCTGCCATAACAAAGTGTCCCAGACTGGGTGGCTTAAACAATAGAAATTTCTTGTCACAGTTCTGGAGCCTGGCAGTCTAAGATTAAGGTATTGGCAGAGTTGGTTTCTTCTGAGGCCTCTCAGTTTGGTTTGTAGATGCCTGCCTTCCCCCGGGGTCTTCACGTGGTCTTCCCTTTGTGCATGTCTGTGTCCTCGCCTCCTCTTCTTACAAGGGCAGCAGTCATATTGGATTACGGCTCACCCATATGACCTTACTGTAACTTAATTACCTCTTTGAAGGCCCTGTCTCCAAATACAGTCACATTCTGAAGTACTAGGGGTTACGACGTTAGCGTATGAATTTTAGGGGAATACAATTCATCCCTTAACAGGTTCTCTCATGTATAGTCATCTGGGGTGAGCCCCCCTGATGGCAGGTGAACTCTTCATAGGAAAATCAAGTGACCCCCAGTCCTTCTCCTCTCTCCCTGTTCCTGCCGCAGCTGATCGGGGCCCTGATCCTATCGGTGGGGATCTATGCAGAGGTCGAGCGGCAGAAATATAAAACCCTCGAAAGTGCCTTCCTGGCCCCAGCCATCATCCTCATCCTCCTGGGGATCATCATGTTCATTGTCTCCTTCATCGGCGTGCTGGCTTCCCTCCGGGACAACTTGTGCCTTCTTCAAGTGGTGAGTCCCACGCACCCATGGCCCTCAGGCAGCCCAGTTTTTTCAGTCTTTGCCTCAAACCAGCTCTTCTAGAGGGTTTCCTGGATCAGCCTCTCTGTCCTCATTGACCCAGGAGTGCGCTGGCCACCTCCACTTCTGCATATAAAGGCTGATTTGAATATTATTCTTACTTATTTAAACCCTGTGTTGGCCCGGATTCTCAGTTGGAAGTGGAAGAAACTACACTCCAATGAGAGCAAGTAAAACCAAAAACAAGTGGTTGATGCTGAGTTCTTAGCTCGTGTAAGCAGCAAGCCCACACTGGGTCCAGGGTTGCACACAGCGCCCTTGGGCTCTCTCTCCTGCCACTGACCAGCTGGACCAGCATTGCCCTCAGTCTGTCTTTGCTGTGGTTGCCAGCGGCCTCGGCCTACTTGTGGCCCTTGATCCCAGACAATCTTTCCTGGTAGCTCTGGCCAAAGTCCCAGGACTCTGAAGGGGCTGCTTGGGCCAAGTGCCTGCCCTGCGGTCAGGGGTGGGGTCAGCCCACTCGCTTCCCTTACTCTGGGGTGAGGAAAGGCTCTCCAAAGCTAGGGATTCTGGGTAGGCAGATGCATGTGCTCTGTACCCACACGTGGGACCTCATTGTCTCTCTAACATGGGAAACCCTTAAAAGCCCCTATAATCAGGGCTTTGGTGCTCCCTGAGACTGCAAGTTGGTAGCAACAGTTAGGTTAGGACAATTCCTGTTCTACAGTAAAGGGCAGGGATAGGGTGGGCATCCTCCAAGCCTCAGACATCTCCTCCCTCACTCTGGGGGTCTGGGAAGCCACTTCTGAAGGCCTCTGCCTGCAGAACTAGAAATGCTGCCCCACCCTGCCCGTCAGTCAAGGCAGGCCTGTCCCCTCTGGGTCAACCAGAGCAAGGCCCAGCTCTCGTTGTGGGGTTGGGAGAGGGGTATGTGTTTCTCCACCTAGACTCCACTGAGGAGCCCTGGCACAAACCTTCATAACAGTCTGACTTGGACAGCTGAGTCACTCTTCCTGACCACTGGCTCCAGAGATGGGCTTTCCCTTGGAATGTCTGTGCACATCCTGTGTCCTCACAGGAGGAAGGGGCAAGAGGCCCCAAAGCGGTAAGAGCTCCAACAGAGATGCGTCTCCTGATTGCACTTGACCTTGCTTCCTCTGCCCCTCTAGGTGACTCTCTGAATTTTGTTTTTCAGTTTATGTACATCCTTGGGATCTGCCTCATAATCGAGCTCATTGGTGGCGTGGTGGCCTTGATCTTCCGGAACCAGGTGAGCCTGTGGAATGTTTGTCAGCCATGAGTGTGCCAAGCACCTGCTGTGTGTGAGCCCTGGGCTGTAAACTGGGGGTGCACAGAGAGCAGGGTAGACAATTCCATTCTGCTGGGGAGATGGGCACTGAACCAGAAAACCAGAGAACAAGAAAATAGGATAGGGTGATGAGAGAGTGCCGGGGGTGGAGGTAGGGAGGACAGAAATGGAATAACGTAAAGGAGACTACCAGGTGAGACTCAGAGAGAGCCGAGGTCCAGATAGAGGGGACCAGTGAGGCAGAAAAGAGCTTGGCAGCTATGGACCAGTGTGGAGGCTGCTTGGCTGAAGTGGGTGAGTGATGGGGAGTTGGAAAGGTGGAGTTAGAGGGCTGGCCAATGCAGGTCACATGGGTTCTCAGAGTTCCTGGTTTAGGACCTGGGAAGTCTCTCTACAGGCAGAGGAAGCGTTTGCAGGGTTGTATGGGGGAAGTGATGTGATCCGATTTACATTTTGCTTGCTGCTGAGTGGAGAATGGACAGTAGGGAGCAAGGGTTCAGAATGCTGGGAAACCACCGGGGAGGCTGTGGTTGTGCAGGGAAGAAGGATCATGGCTTGGACTGAGGCACTTGTGGATCCTCAGAACTTGTTCATCTCAAACTGGGAGTTTGTATCTTTTGACAATCTATTTTCCCTACCCCTAGCCCCTGGCAATGACTTTTCTACTCTCTTGTTCTGTAGGTTTGACTTTTTTTTAAGATTCCACATATAAATTATACAATATTTATCTTTTACTGCCTGACTTATTTCACTCAACATAATACCCTCTAGATCCATCCATGTTGTCACAAATGGAAGGATTTTCTTCTTTTTTATGGCTGAATAATATTTCATTATATATAATATATATTAATATATGTATAATTATTGTATTCATATTATATTATAAGATAATATTCTATTGTGTATATATATGCAACGGCTATACATGTAAAATACAGTGTAAATAAATAAATACATATTTGTTTACATTTTCTTTGTTTATCTGTTGATGGATACTTAGAATGTTTCCATATCTTTTATTTTTTTGAGAAACACCAGCATGAAGCACTTGTATTGCAATAATAAAACTTGAAACTCATATGTAGTGCAGGGGAGGGCAGGAGTAGGGGGAGGCAGCAATTACTTCTCTTACCAAATTACTACACAGCACAGCAAAGGAGTGAGAAGGGGGAAAGGAGAAGCCTGGAATCTCTGAGATCAGCAGGGGGAGCTGAGCATCAAAAACCAGGAGATACTGAAGCTGTGATAACAGCATCATTTTCTTAAGAAAGCACTCAAGGATTTGCCATGATGGCCGGGCTTTCAGTGGCAGTTACGTGTCTATAAACAGCACCTTCGATTTAAAGTTTTCATTCAAGTTCTTAAAATTTAGAAAGTGGAGCCTGGATAGCTATGAGATTATTGAAAGTCCTGAATATCCATTAGAAAAACCACAGGATGGAGAAAAAAAGCCAGGTCATGAAGAAGGCTTCAGAGGTTCTTGCTGGCCTGGGGACAGATACCGGTGGCATCCAACATCTCAGTGAAAACGACCTACTTTTAAAAGGCAGAGATTTAAGGGGAGAGTGGGACGGGGCAGTGGAGGCAAGGGCTCTCCCCCAACACCCACTTCAGTTTTGGGTTAGGGCTCTTAACTCAACTCAAGGGCATCTTTCAATATGGAGAATAATTTGGCTCTCAACAGCACCTCAGATCTGCTCTGGCTTTGCAGCACAGCCGCAAGAATGTTTAACGTGTAATAGATAGAAATTTCATCCAAAATAAAATAAAGATTCTTGAATTCCCCCCATACCAATTCCTAGTCTAAAGTTAACCCATTGCTTGTGCTATTAATACTTGGCTAATACTTAATTGGAAACCTAGATCCAAAGGACTAAAACTGAATTTTCATCCAAAATAAAAACAACAACAAAATAAAACAAGTTAACTGGAGGTTTATGGCATGTAGTTTAGGTCAACACATTTGAGGAGAATAGGGAAGAGCAAAGCTGGGTGACAGAACACATTCATTTGAGGTAGATATTTACACAAGGAGTGTAGTGAAACATGAGGGAAAGCTACATACCAATTCATGTGTGTGCTTCTGGGGGTGCCAGATTCCTCCACGGCCTATGCAAGAAAAGGGAGCTCAGGAAGTAGGCTATTCCTGTCATTCAAGTGTTAGAAGCTCCATGTCAAAGCTGAGAGATTTGATGGAATGATGCCTGAGTACCAGAGGCACCATAGGCATAGCTTGGGGATGTGATCAGTTTGGCTCTCTGAGCCATACTCACCTGGGCGGCCCCTTCTTCCCAGCCTTGGATCACTTCCTGCTTGCCTAGTGTAAACTTAAAGGGCTTGTTTCTATCTTGGAGGAATCAAATTTCTTTCCATTTTCAAGCACCCTTTGGGTATACGAGGTCAGACAATTAAGTTTGTGAACTCATCCTAGAAAAAGTGCTACATACCTCATTGCTGAATATCACTATGGTCACCTTTGATGTACTCCCCTTGGGAAGCTATGTGCTGAGGCCAGTGCCTAGTCCACCCTTCAGAGCAATTTTGGAACTCTTTCTGGAATGGCCATCAGAGCTGTCATTGTACACATAACCTTGCCAAGATTATGACACCATAAGCACATGGTGGCCAGTTCGCAAACTTAACTGTCAGATTTAATTTTTAAACTGTTAGTTTTAATTTTTTGAGGAACCTTTATATTGTTTTCTATAATGGTTATTACCACTTTACATTCCTGCCAATAGTGTACAAATGTTCCTTTCTTTCCTTATCGACATTGCTATCTCTTGTCTTTTTGATAATAGCCATTCTAACAGGTGTGAGGTGATACTGGACTGTGGTTTTCATTTGCATTTTCATGATGATTAATGATATTGAGCATCTCTTCATATACCTGTTGGCCATTTGCATGTCTTCTTAGGAAAAGTATCTATTCAGTTACTCTGATAATTATTGTTATTATTTTGCTGCTGAGTTGAAAAGTTTGGATATGCAGTTTATAAATATTTTATCTCATTTCAGAGGTTCCCTTTTCAATTTTTTTGCTGTTTCCTTTACTGTGCAGAAACTTTCTAGTTTGGTATTTATTTTTGCGTTTGGTGTCAGATCCAAAATAACATTGCCAAGACCAATGTTGAGGAGTTTTTTCCACTATGTTTTCTTCTAGGAGTTTTATGATTTCAGGTCTTATGTCTTTTATCTATTTTGTATTGATTTTTTTGTGCATGGTGTAAGATAAATATCCCATTTCATATTTTTGCATGTAGAGTCTTACCAGCACCATTTATTGATGAGACTATCCTTTTCCTATTGTATATTCTTGGAGCCTTTGTTAAAAATTAGTTGATCATATATGCATGTGTTCATTTCTAGGCTTTGTCCTGCTCCATTGATCCATGTGTCTATTTTTATGCCAATACCATACTATTTTGATAACTATAGCTTTATAAAATAATTTGAAGTCAGGAAATGTGAGGCCTCCAGCTTTGCTCTTGCTCTAGATTACTTTAGGTATTTGGGTTTTACTGTGGTTCCATACAAACTTTAGGATTTTTTTTTTATTTCTGTGAAATGTGCCATTGAAATTTTGATAGGGATTGCACTGCATCTATAGATTGCTTTGGGTAGTATAGACATTTAACAGTATTAACTCTTCCAGTGCATGAACATGGGACAACTTTCCATTTATTTGTGTTACCTTCAATTTCTTTCATAGTCTTATAGTTTTAAATATACAGCTCTTTCATTTCCTTGGTTAAATTTATTCCTAAATATTTCATTCTTTTTAATGCAATTGTAAATGGCATCATTTTATTATTATTATTATTATTATTATTTTTGCTTTTTGGTATGTGGGCAGCTCCCTGGCTGGGAATAATTTCTTTTTTGGATAGTTCATTGTTAGTGTATAGAAATGATTTTTGTATGTTGATTTTATATCCTGTAACTTTTCTGAATTTATTAATTCTAACAGTTTTTTTTGCTGGGATCATTAGGATTTTCTCTATATAAAATCTTATCTGCAGGCAATTTTACTTCTTTCTTTCTAATTTGAATGCCTTTTATTTCTCTTTCTTTTCTAATTTTCTTGCTCTGGTTAGCATTTATAGTACTATGTTAAATAGAAATGGTAACAGTGGGTCCCTTATCTCTTCCTGATCCTAGAGGAAGAACTTTTAGCTTTTCACCATTGAATATGATGCTATAATAGCTGTGGGTTTGTCATGTGTAGCCTTTGTTACATGACGTATATTTTTTCTATGCCTACTTGAAGTGTTTTTATCAGAAAGGTTGTTAAGTTTTGTCAAATGCTTTTTCTGCATCTATTGAGATAATCATATGATTTTTATCCTTTATTTTGTTTATGTTGTATATCACATTTATTGATTTGCATATGTTGAACCATCCTTGCATTCTAGGGCTAAATCCCACTTGATCATGGTGTATGATTCTTTTAATATGTTGTTGAATTCAGTTTGCTAATATTTTGTTGACGATTTTTTGCATATCTGTTCATTGGGGATATTAGCCTGTAGTTTTCTTTTCTTGTAGTGTCCTTGTTCAGCTTTGATATCAGAGTAATGCTGGCTTCATAAAATGAGTTTGGAAGCATTCTCTCCTCTTCAGTTTCTTTGGTATCGATTTAAATGTTTGATAGAATTCACCAGTGAAGCCATCTGGCCCTGGACTTTTCTTTACTGGGAGAGTTTTGATTACTGATTCAAGTACCTTACTTGTTATTGGTTTTTTAGATTTTCTCTTCCTTCATTATTCAGTCTTGGTAAGTTGTATGTTTCTAGGAATTTATCCATTTCTTCTAGGTTAACCAGGTTTTTGGTGTTTAATTGTTTATAATAGTCTCTTATGAACATTTGTATTTCTGTGATATCAGTTGTAATAACTCCTTTTTCATTTCTGATTTTATTTATTTGAATCTTCTCTGTATTTTCTTAGTCTAGCTACACATTTGTCAATTTTGTTTATCTTCCTTAAAAAAAATCAATCTTGGTTTTGTTGATCTTTTCTATTGTCTTTCTAGTGTCTATTTTATTTGCTTCTTCTCTGACCTTAGTTACTTTCTTCCTTCTATTTATTTTGAGCTGTTTGTTCTTCTTCTTCTAGTTCCTTGAGGTATAAAGTTAGATTGTTTGAGGTATAAAGTTAGATTGTTTGAGATATTTTTTTTTAATATAGATGTTTATTACTATAAACTTCCTCTTAGAACTGCTTTTACTCCATCTTATAAGTTTTGGTATGTTGTATTTTCATTTTCATTTGTTTCAAGTTATTTCTTTATTTCCCTTTCGATTTCTGTTTTTGCCCCATTGGTTGTCTTGGTACCTGCTCCTCCCTTTTCCTCTTTTCTACTTTTCAGACCATCTCCTCTGAGCTGGCAGATCTAGGGTCATGGTTCATTTTCAGCAGGCTTTGTTGATGGGGATGCTTTTCTGTGTAGCCGCCAGGGCTTCTGACTGGCCCATGGCTTTCTGGAGGTTATGGGTTAATGCTTTCCTGGCTGCAGTCCAGGTCAGGGTCAGCAGAATCAATGGTTTTAATGAGCAATCCCCTACATGACCAGCCATCTGGTTTCCAATGTGCTTTCACAAAGGCAGGCTGATCTGTCATTTTTCCAGTGGCCTGTAGATCAGAAGGGCCTGTGACACCTTTCCTTTTTTCTAGAGAAGGAGCTGAACCGAAATGAAACCTCCAGGGACCCTTTAGTCCACACAGCTAAGGGTACTGTGGGCCTGAGGTCAGGGGTGAGAGTTTCCAGTTATCCGCAAACCCTGAGGGCACCATGGGGTGAAGTGTGTTCCTTCTGCTTGGATAGGGTGTCCCTTCCTAGAGCCCTGTCAGCGGAGGATCTCAGCATGCGGCCCAGCTGTTTGGGGGCTCACAGTGGGCCATGCTATCATGATACATAATTCAAAATAGTTAAAAAAGGAGGTACAAAACTGTAAGTTCAGTAAGATTTCCACAATAAAAAAATAATAAGCCTGGAAAACTCTGGAAGGATATAGAAATATTAACATATTAACTCATTTCCTCTAAGGGATGGGACTAGTATGATTTTTATTTTCTCCTTTATATTTTTTCCCTAGCTTCCAAATTTTTTCTTTTTTTACAATAAGGGGAAAATAACCATATAGAGAAAAATAATGTCATTTCCAACTCTAATGCAATGCGATTTTGTAAAACAAGAGCTAGGCCAATGCTGAGGCTATGGAAGGAGCAGCTTGGCTGTTGGTGGCAGGAAGCAGCAGTGAAAGGGGGAGAAAAAAATGAGGAGCAATCAGGTCAGCTTCTGGGAGGAGGTGAGTTTCCAATTTTATTTTTTCTTCTCTGAGACATATTACTCTGAGCCACATGATAACAAGTCCATGGCCCTTTGTTCTAGGGCTTCTCTCAAGGATTTCAGAAGTCCAAGTTGGAGGAGGGCAGCTCCTACCTGTCCTATTCCAGTCAGACAGAGCTGAGTAGGGACACCCAGAGGTCACTGGGCTGCAATTGGTACATCTGTACCCCTGTCCCAGGCCTACTTCCCTCTACCACAGGGGGTGGGGGGTTGGGGGAAGTGGCCTCTTTCATGGACTTGCTCAGAGGGTGCTATGGTCACATCCAATGCCAAGCCAGGGAGATGGTGAGAATCAGTATTAGCTGTCTCTGGGCATGACCTTGAGGGTCAGGGGAGGGAGAAAGGAGACAGCACCATGGCCTGCTAGGCTAAGCACCTGAGCATATACGAGTATGTCACCCAGAGCAAAGTAGAGAAAGTCCTGCACTGATCTAGCCAGACTCCCACAGGTGGTGTGTCCCACTGTGGACAACCATTTGGGAGTGAGAGCTGGAGCCCTAAATACCTGGGAAGTTGAAGTATAACTTCCCTACCACAGGGATTAAACCTGTGACCTCAGCCAGGTATGAGGAAGAGTCTGGCAGCTTTCTCTCCTCTTTTTTACTGGCTCCCTGGGTTCTTTTTGGCCCTTTGTTGTCAGACTGGGCTCATCTCTGGGTTGGAGCAGAGGCTGGGGTCTGGGGGCAAGAGGACGAGTTCCTATCTCCTAGGGGGAATGCGGGATGCCCAGCGATGCCAGCCTAGTGTTAAGAGATGCTGGCTTTATATTGTGAGGACCAGGCCGGCATTGCTTCCAGCTGGGGCCCAGCCTTGAGCCTCAGAAGCTGATGTGGGACCAATGGAAGCTGGCAGCCAGCAGGAAACTGGGAAATAGGATGTCCCCATCCCAGAGGCCCGGTGGGAGTTTCCAGCTGCGGCCCTTCCCCTCCTCCCCCCATCTTCCTGCTCCTCCCACCTCCCATCCTGGGAAGCTGCTGCCACATGCCCCCCACCCCTTCAATTTCCCCATTCATTTAAAACACTCTAAGTGCCTTTGCTGAGAGAGGTGATGTGGAGGCTTCAGATATCTTTTAAACTAGATTTGAAAGAAAGAAATAGATAGGACTGTTCTTTGAACCTCAAATCTTGTGGCTTAAACAGCATGCTCTAAAAATCCTAGGGCCTTTGATGTTTGCTTATTCTTTGCTTAATTTAGCCCAGGCCACATGGCCTCTGAGGCCATGCCAGGTGGTTTTCTCGTCCTTGTTGGAGCTACCCCCGCTGGCATGACCTTGTTTAGAACAGGGCGGAGGTGGCATGGAGTGTGTTTGACCTCTGGGAGCAGTGGAACAAGCCAGAATTCTCTCTTCCCTGCTGCACTCCTCAAGGCTCAT
This sequence comes from Lyroderma lyra, assembly GCA_004026885.1. NCBI lineage: Eukaryota > Metazoa > Chordata > Mammalia > Chiroptera > Megadermatidae > Lyroderma > Lyroderma lyra. The sequence goes on from PVJL010004299.1 coordinate 98,113, forward strand.
CCTCACAGTGGCTCGCCCAGTCCCTCAGAACATAGCTGAACATAGCAGGGCATTTCACAGTCATTAGTGAACTACACAACTTGCCTGCCTCGTGGAATTTCTCATTCCATCCTGCACTCCCTTCATCACAGCTTAGAGATCACCTAAATGTCCTACACTACTCCCCAATACCCACAGACTCACACACACACACACACACACACACACACACACACGCGAGCGCGCGCACACATGGTGCCGGAGGCAGTGCACACCCCCAAGAGCCAGCACGACCCAAAGAGGTCCCTGATGGGAACTGGGGACAGCTGCCGCCCATGGAGCCCGAGACCATCTGTTTTTCCTGCCCATTTTGAGAGGCCTCCAGTGAGCCCCCCTGCCCCCAGGGGTCCTTCCCTGCAGGGGCCCAGCTCTGCTTACTCATGGAAGGCCTGATTTTCAGAGTCCTCTGGGAGTCAGCAGCAGACATGTGCAGGGCTACGGACTGCTGAGTGCAGAGGCCTTCACATGGGACAGGGCCTGGCCCAGGCCTCCCAAAGTTGCCGTCCCAGTCTTCCCTGGCTCCCAGGTCTGCTCCGGAGCGGCTGTTCATTATCAGCAGAAGGCTTTCCTTCTGCCCAGAGATTGATTTCCCTGAGCCAGTCTCCTTCATTACCTTGGCTTTGAGCCGTGTGTCCAGAAGGACTTGGCCGATGCGTCCGTTGTGCCTCTCTTCCTGATACTGGAGATGGGTTGGGGAGATGGCCCTAAGCTGCACCTCAGGTTCTTATCTTGGCTTCTTAAAGTATATCAAGCTGAGAGTTTGACACCCTCATTCTGGTATCTCTCTGCCAGTGATGAGCAGGGTGACCTTGAACAAGTCATATCGCCTCTCTGGGCTGCAGGGTATTTGTGAGGGGTCCCAGGCCAGGGGCCGGCTCTTGCTTTCAAGGCTGCCACCATTGCAGTAGGTCTTTTGGACAAGACGTGGGGCCTTGGGCTTTCTTGGCATTAGCTATTTTCCACTGATGGCATGCTAGGTATGAAGTGGTACCATAGGGCATGTGTCTCCTGGAAAAAGAGGACGAGATCTATAATAATAAGACCAGGACCTACTATGTCATCCTGCTAAGCATTCCTATAGCTTTACTTTGTTGAAATCCCAAAGCCCTATGAGGCAGAGGGTTGCCCTCCCCATTTTGCAGGTAAGGAAATGGGGGCTCGAATGTTAAATGAAGTGCCTGAGGCCTGCGTGGCTATGCGGACTGTTCTTGACCATGAGGCTTCACAGCCCCACTCAGCCTAGTGTTTGCTCGTCGGAGCTGGAAGGTGTCTTAAAGACAGGCCTTCAGGGTCAGTTCACAAGTGGGAAACAGGCCCAGAATGGGGAAGTAGCTGTGACAGGGCCTGAAGTGGCAGGACTGGGCCTGGAACCCGGGGCCCTGTTGTCCCAGTGTACCCATGAGCGCCTCCCCCAGGGATTGTCTGGCTCCAGAGCTGAGAATGCCTCCTTTGTGCCAGCACAATCCCCGATGCTACGCAGGCCTCTCTGCTCTGAAAGCCCCAATTGTCACCGTGAGCGTGGAGCTGGGCTGCCCGCATTCCTGCCCACACCCCTTCCCGCTGTGGAGCCTTTTGTGCTACCAGATCTCTGCACAACAGCTAGGCTGTTGACCCAGAAGGCCCTGTGTGACTGGGAGAGGGCAACGCGCCAGAGCTCTTCCCGGTGGGGATTGTCCCAGCCCGAGCTGGGAGGTGGGCCCATTCGTCTGATTTCCAGTCCTGGCTGGGCCTCTAACTCGCCTGCTCTGTGACCTGGGGAGAGTCAGGCCCCCTCTCCAGGCTCAGTTTCCTTATTTGTAAGGAAAGAGGTTGGATGGCAGAGAAGCATGGAGAGGAGGCCTAGAGGGCAAAGGGAAGATTCAGCTCAGGCCTGTCTGTGGGTGGCAGAGGGAACACCAGCCCAGGAACTGGGACAGCCTAGTTGGCATGGCTGCTTTGGTGCTGTGGCCCCCCAACCCCCAACCACTCAGGGCCTCACTGTCTTGGGGCTTGACTTGTCTGATCTATAAAGGAAACAGGGGTGAATCACTCCTACATGGACATGGCAGAGGGACTCTGCCCACATATCTGGCCCATAATGGCCACTGGGGATATGGAGAGGGTGTGTGGGCAGGGAGGTCATGGGTGTTCCGGCTGGATGTGGAGGGAGTGCTTCTTGCAGGCCGGGGTGGGGGCTACCTGGGCACTAGGGTACTCTGTTCCAGTCTGAGAAATCTTGACTTGGACTCTGTGTGTGTGTGTGTGTGTGTGTGTGTGTGTGCGCGTGTGTGTGTGTATGTGTGCGTTTGCGTGTGTGTATGTGTGTGTGTGTGCACGCGTGTGTGCGTGTGTGTATGTGCGCGCGCGCGTGTGTATGCGTGTGTGCGTGTGTGTGTGTGCGTGTGTGTGCGTGTGTATGTGTGCGCGCGCGTGTGCATGTGTGTGCGCGCGTGTGCGTGTGCACGCGTGTGTGCGCGCGTGCGTGCGTGTGTGTATGTGTGCATGTGTGCGCGTGCGCGCGCGTGTGTGTGTGCGTGTGTATGTGTGCGTGTGTGTGGTCCTCTTCGTTTGTAATTTCTCTCTAAATAGACCATCGACTTCCTGAATGATAACATTCGAAGAGGAATCGAGAACTACTATGATGATCTGGACTTCAAAAACATCATGGACTTTGTTCAGAAGAAGGTGAGTCAGGTTCTTTGGGTCAGAGATATGCCTCCCATGCCCTTTGTCCACCACTCGGAACCGTGCTCAAGAGGGTGAGGGGTCCCATGGCTTATCCATTCCCAAAGCAAGTGACTAGCCAAGTTGGGAGGCGAGGCTGGGCCATGCATGGCCACCACACATGGGGCCTGACCTTCTCAACCAGCCCTCTGCCCACATATCTGCCCATAATGTCCTTGTCCTATCTCTCTCCAGGTACATGGACCCTCCCTTCCTCAAAAAAAGGACAAGGTCACCTTACAGAGCCCCTGGGTACTCCTCCACAAAAGGCAAAAGTCGTCCTTCCTTGAGATGGCAGTGCCAGTGTGGAGAGAGCTCCTCCCTGATTCCATTTCCCCGGCACTGGGGACCAGAACAAGGCTTCTCCTTCACTTCCATGACCCTTAATTAAATGTGATGTTGTCATTTTGGGACACTGTCCCTCTCCCCCAAGGTCTACCCAAGTCTTAATGCAGGGCCAGCCACTGCCCCTGGTGGCTTCTACACATCAACCTCATTTAGTCCTGAGCCTCAGTTTCCTCATCTGCATCCAGGGAATAGTAGTGGTCCACTTGGCATCATTGTGAGATTGCCGTGACTTACTTCAGAATGCTTAGAGCAGTGCCAGGCATGTGGTAAGACCTCAGTCAGTAAGTGCCAGCTGCAGTGATCATTGTCCTTACATTCTCCTAGGTGAGGACAAGCAGAGCTTGAGGGCTGTGGGCCCACTTAACCCTGGCAACACTCCCTGGGACATGACCTTGCGGGGCTTCAGCTGGCCTGGGCCCCCATGCTAGCCCTTAGTGCATCCAGGGCCACCCAGGGCCATACACAGTGGTCACTCCCTTAGCTCAGGGCTTTGCTATAGTCACAACAGGTGCAGCCTCTGGGAGGCCCTTCTCTGCCAGGGATGTGGCTGCCAGCTCTTGTTGTTGGGCGGAGCAACATGTTTTTATTGGAGCCAGCCCTCAGCTGGCCTGGGGATCTTATTTCTCCTGGGGTGGGATAGGGGAGAAATGACTCATGCTTGGTGCCAGCCCCTGGGCTGGGTGCATCATGCACGGCCTCTCTTTGCAATCCTGAGCTCAGCTGTGCAAAGCTGGCATTCTTCTTTGCGCTTTCCAGATGAAGATCTGGAGCTCAGAGAGGTTGATGGACTTACCCGAGGTCGCACAGCTTGGGGTGGTAGTGTGAAGATTTAAATTCTGGTCTTTCTGATTATAAGGCAAATGCCCTTTGCACTGCACTTTCAGGTCCTAAAACCTAAAGCATGCTGTGGGGACAGTGGAAGTGTGTCTGCTTTGTGTTTCTCCCAGGAACTCCAACCATATCATTCCCCTGCTTAACCTTCCAGTGACTTCCATCACTCAGAGTATGATCCCAGCTCCCTGCTGTTCTGGTTGACAAGGCTTTGCAATATGGCCGGTGCCACCTCCCAACCTCACCCCCTCTCCTCCTTCTCCTGCTTTGAAGACGCTGGCCTCCGTGCCAGCTGCTGAAATGCAGGTTGTTCGTTTTCTGCAAGGGGCCTTTGTACATATTGACTTTTTCCTGTTTGTGTTTCAGATTAAATGTCATCTCCTCGGTGGCCTTCCCTGACCTCCTAACCTAAAGCTGCCCCTCCGCTCTCCTTTCCCCCGTGTTTCCATACTTCTGGTGCACAGCTCTACCTCACTGACCATTTTATGTCATGCTTACACCTGTTTGCCTCCACTGGGACATGTCCCATGTGGGCAGGGGCCGTGTTGCTTTGCTCATCCTGTCTCTCTAGGGCCCAGAGCAGTGCCTGGCACACACTGCACCCCAGTAGGGTACTCCTCTCCCCAGGCATGGGCACCACTGCAAGGGGAGATGCAGGGATGTGCTGAGCTAAGGGGACAATGACACCAGCCTTACCATCGCTCAGTCTCGAGCCCAGGGCAGGAAGGGAAGGTTGTGCGCCCCTGGGTAAGGATAGGGCAGGCAAGGAACAGGGCAGTGTGGTGTGAGGGCCCCTGGGTTGGGGCTTCCTTAGAATCCTGGTCTCTGAGAGCTTAAAGGCCAGCTTCTCCAGTCTGACACCTACTGGGGACATGAAGATGGAGTCCACTTGTCAAGGAAGGACTGTGCCTTCCAATGTTTAGTCACCACCCCAATAGTTCACCAGGAGACTTCCCAGCCTCGGCTTGCATGCCTCTCCAGTGGCGGGTGCTCACTACCTCCTGGGCAGCCATGCTGCTTGTGGAGAGCGCGGACCTGACAGAGCAAGCCTCACGTGCTCCCTGTAGCTCCCCCTAAATGGCATTGTCTCCTGCCAGGGCCCCCTCCTGCTGCCTGCCCCGGGGCTCGGCGGTGACGGAAGCTTCCTTCCCTGCTTGCTTCCTCTCTCAGTTTAAGTGCTGTGGCGGGGAAGACTACCAAGATTGGAGCAAAAACCAGTACCACGACTGCAACGCCCCCGGACCTCTGGCCTGCGGGGTGCCCTACACCTGCTGCATCAGAAACACGGTACTCACTGTCTCGGGGTCACTCCAATTGGCCAAGCACCTTTCTCATTTTTCAGGACAGAGGTGGGTGGGGTAGGCAGCAGGTGGTGGTCATTGCCAAGGCTTCCTGGACCTCAGGGGCTACTGGGGGTGGGGGTGGGGGTGGGAGGGCCTTCTCTTTATTAGCAGTGGTAGTTAACATCTATGGAGCACTCACCATGTGCAGGCCTGTTCTAGTCTCTTTAGTTGTATTTACTAACTCATTTAGTCCTCTCAGCAAGCCTGTGAGGTAGCTTCTATTATTTTACCCACTGTGCCGATGAGGAAACTGAGGCACCAAAAGGTTAGGTGCCTTCTCCCAGGTTGATAACTGGGATGAAAGGCAGCCAGTCCTCATCAGAGCTGTGCTCTGGACTGCTGGACAGGACAGGTGAGGAGCAGGAGGGGGTTTCAGGCTGCGGGGTGGGCTCAGCAGGGAAAGCTGGCTGCCCAGCCTTAGCTGGAGGGCCAGAGCACGGCCTACACTTGGGGCGTGGAAGGGGGTCTGATGACGTAAATGCCAGCCTCTGCCTCCCCCAGCAGCGTCCTGTCAGCTCTGTCACTGCCTTAGCCACTTGGGAGGCTGTTCTGTGCAGTCACCACTTAACGAATGAGAGGCTTTGTCAGTCCTCTGTGTTTGACTAATGCGGCCAAAAACTGCCTCGTTTCTGGACTGGGATGAGGCACAGAGCTTTGTAATTATTCATGCTCCAAATAGTCATGGAAAATCTCTCTTCTGACGTCTCCCCCATTCTGTGCCCACTGCAGGGTTCTGTAAACTGAGCAGCTGCTGGGGGTGGGGCCTTGACCATGAGTCAGAGAGCCAGTGCCAAGTACACGAGCCCTAAAAAGGCTGGGCCAGGAGGAGAGGTTTGTTTGGAAATTTCAGCTGCCATTTTAGGGTAACTGCTCTTGGAGCAAGAGGGGTGCTGGAGTAGAGTCCATGGTTTTCAGAGAGGCCTATGGGGGATGATCCTGAACTTTGTCACCCAGGGCAATGGCATCTGACTGTCCAAGTTGAGATGTGAAAGCCCTACTTGTATTCATTCATTCAACAAGTATTTATTTTGGATATACTATGTGCCAGACCTGGTTCTAGGTTTGGGGGTACAGCAAACATACTGAGAACTCTGCCTGCATGGAGCTGCTGTCTTAATGGGAGAAAACTGACAAAATAAGTAAAAGCAATATATGTTAGAAGGTGATAAATGCTAAGATGGGTTCTTAGTAAAATCCTGAAGGAAGTGAGAGAGTAAGCCTTGCACACCTGGGGGAGGGGCATTCCTGGCAGAAGAGCAAGTGCAAAGGCCCTGAGGTGGGAATTGCCTGGGTGTGTGAGAAGTGGCACAGAGACCAGCCACATCAGGCAGCAGAGGACCAAGGCTTGGAGCCGGGTGGCAGTCGTGGAGGTGGCAAAGCGTGGTCAGATTCTGGCTGTGTTTTGCAAGTAAGCCAACAGGATTTGCTGACAGAGTGGGTGTGAGAGGTAGGTGAAAGAGGAAATCAAGGAGCATTCCCGGAGTCTGGCCTGCCCCACAAGAAGGGCACAGCGGTCACTGCTTGCCAGGGAGCACTGCAGGGACGCGGGTTGGGGCGTCAGCAGCTCAGCATGCACGCGTGGAGTTGGAGAGGCTGTGACATTCCAGCAGTGGGTCCCTGGGGTATGAGGGAGAGGTCGGGGAGGGTGGGGGAATAGAAGCGCGGACGCCACCTGTACAGAAGCGGGATCTAAAGCGGCATCTGGGTGGGAACACTGAGGTGGGGATGTGACTGTCACTTGGCTCCATCATCTCTGGTCCTGTAAGACAAAACTGTCTTGGTCTCCCTCTGTCTCCCACACCTGGGTAATTTCCTCTCAATGTGGTTCCTTCCTCAGTAGGATGGGTTCCATTCGTGTATGAACCTGTTTTACACCATCTCATTCATCCAAGGATCCGAACGAGCATGTAGGAAATGCGTACATAGAATAAAGGACTAAAATTAAAAATAAAATTAGGATCATGGAAAATATATTTTAAAGTAGGAGGGCCGGATGACGGAGAAAAAGGATAAAGTACTGCTACAGGGCTCACTGGAAATGAGCCTCGTGTTTGGTGGCGTAGAGCTCCCTGGCAGCCAAAGGAAAAAGGGGAGACAGTCTGTTACTGTTCAGCAGAAGCAAACATCCTAGTTCCTCAGGGAAAGTCGTTTTTCCCTCCGGCTCTTGGCTTTAAAAGAAATATCTTACACTGTGGAAGGTGTGGGTGGGACTTGTCCCTCCCCTGAGCAAGGGAGAGTTCTCCCTGCCCGGCTGCCTTTAGACCTGAACTGAAAGAAACCTCAGCTCTCCTGTTCTCACCTCAGCTTGCCAAATTTGGTGATACTAAGGGTGTCCCCGAGGCCTGTTGGTGTAAAGGGCAGCTTGTCTGCCCACCAAATGGCCTTAGCCAACTGGGCCTCTTGAGCTCTGTGTCTGATTCTTACCACTTCCTCATTATTGCCTGCCCCTTGGGGACCTGTCCCTGAAGCCCCCTCTCCCCTTTCCCCTTAAGCTGCTCAGATCCCGGATCATCCCACTCATCAGCCCTGAGCCAGGGTGAAAGGAAGCACCCAGGAGTGACCCTTGTGAATTTTGCTGTATTGACCTTCTGACTGCTCAGGAGTCCCCTTTCTGATGTCCTGCCTTGTGGCCCTCCGCCAGATGGAGGGGGCGACTGCACGGCTGGTCGCGCGGCCTGGGAACCCTCAGCACAGCCTCTGTGCGACATCGATTCTGTGCTCAAAGCCAGGCAGGCTTTGCCTTCAGGAAGGCCGTGGCTGCACCTTAGTTCCCCACCCCCCATCTTGGATGGGAGCTCTTCTGGAAGCGGGAGGCGAGTCCTTCTGGGGCCTAGAGAGGGTTAGGGGGGCCTCTGCCGGCTGCATGCCTGCTTTTTGAGGGTAGAGGCTGTGGTCCCATCTCCAGGGCTAGAACCACAGTGAAGAGTGAAGTTACTCTTGTCACTTTCTTACACACCATATAGTTTACTTACTTATTACGTTTATTGCCTGTCTCCCTTTCTAGAACGTAAGTTCTACGAAGGCAAGGACTGTTCTATATTTCAAATACCTAGAATAGTGATTGGCACATAACACATGTTGTATCCATCCTGGTTCGGGGGGTGACTGAGTGAGCGAACAAACGGGGCAGGGAGCGCCCACTCCCATCATGCCTTCTGCGCCCTCCCCCAGCCGGACGCTGTCCGTGGGGGTCACAGCCTGGAGGCACGGGAAACGCTGAGCGATGCTACGTGGATGCTGGGTCCGACGGTACCTGGGGCAGTTGAGACTGAGGGAGGTTATTTTGCCCATATACCAGGCCCTGACAGTTAGACTGATCTGGATGACGTCTGAGGTCCAACCCGCTCTTTTGGAAGGAGAGTAGACGCCCTTCCTTGCCTTTCTGGAAGCCGGGACTGTGAACAAAGTCACTCCAGCCAGCGTTCCTGTGCTCTTCTATGTGCTCGGCCCTGGGAGAAGCACTTTCTGTGTCTATCTCACTTTATGTTCAAAACAGCCCTGTGAGGTGGGTTCACTGATCACCGTTGCTTATGGAAGCATCCAAGGGGTGTATTCATGCATGCATTCATTCATCCGGCTAATACCTACTGAGTACCCCATGTGCCAGTCCCTCAGCACGCCGAAGGCTGGTCACGGAGCTCATAAGAGACAGAGCAGGATCTACAACTTGATGCCAGAGGTCACACTGCCTCTCTGCTGCCCTCCCGCATCACTGCTGGCACCTGTGGCACCCTGACCCCACAGTGGCTTTCACTTAGGTGTGGAGGGACGGGCCTGGAGCATCTAGCTTTCTCTCACCTTATGTAAGGAGAAGACCACGTAGGGCCACGGGCATGGTGGGAAGTGCCTCTGCCAGTCCTGTGACTTAAGCCTGCTGGGAAGAGATTCGAGGGGGGTCCAGGGCCGAGCACAGCTTCCCCTGTGTCTAGATGTATTAGCAGCAGTGAGTTGCTGATAGCAGCGCTCTTCCTAGGGAGGATCATGGGTGGCACTTCCTCTGGTGGGGTCGACAGGGCAGTAAGTATGGTCAGAGGCCCCGGCCTTGCCCTCAGGCACACCACTGTTGGCCAGGGTCCTGGCTGTGGTCTGAGGTTTTTGTTCAGAAGAAACAGTGGAGCAGGAATGGCCCAGCCTGACCTCTGAGATTGCATCATGGTGTCAGCAGAGCTGGGCCTCTGGTGAGGCCACAGTGTGGGAGCCTGGGGAGGCATGCTCTTCTTGGGGTTCCTAGGCTGCCGCTGGTGGAGGAGTGACCCCCATCCAAGGGCCACAGAACTAGCATTCCCACTTTTCCTCCCTGGGCATTTCTTAGGGCGGGATGCAGACAAGCCAGATCGCCTGGGTGGGACTCTCAGCTCCACCTGTGCTGGACAGTTCAACTCTGAGCCTCAGCTCTTTCATTCATAAAACGGGGAGACTTAGCAGTGTCTTTGACAGTAAGCGCCATATGTTAGCTAATATACCTTTCTGTTTCAGACAGAAGTTGTCAACACCATGTGTGGCTACAGAACTATTGACAAGGAGGTAATGTCTGAAATCACTTACTTTCAGAAAGGTAGCTCTTCCTGTCCCCTCCCCAGGGTACCTAGGGGTGGGGCCCCTGGCTGCTGGGATTTCCCAACACTCCTGGTTAGGAGCCAGGGACTGCCAGGATTTTCCACTCCTGCCTCGATTCAGAAGTGCTCAGGGAGCCCAGGACCCCTCAAGCTGGGAGAAGTTGCCTGCCAGGGTTTGCAAGCACCTGTTGTGGACTTGTGCCCAGCGTGCCCAGCACCCACCTGCCTGTGCTCTCACTGGCTGCCTTGGCCTGAGACCCAGGAGTCCCTGGAGGACAGAGACTGGGGGATCCCCCCCCCTGGGTTAGCTTCCTGGGCAACTCCCCTGGACTGGTAGAGAAAGTGGGGTGGTGCTGAGAAGGGAGCTAAAAGTAACGACTTGAGTTAAATCTTAGTGGTTCTGGAAGTGAGGTCTTGGACCAACAGCAGCAGCCCCACTTTGGGGACTCATTAGAAATGCACATTCTTGGGGTGGGGCCCAGCAGGCAGTTCTGACATGCATTCAAGTTGAGAACCGAAGACCAGCAGTGGTTCTCAAGCTTCAGACCTCATGGCCAGTTTATAGTAAGCACTCAGCAATGCCCTGTTTATTATCCCAAAATGAAATGCATAGATAATATAATCTATTTACACACCTAATTTCAAAACAAATAATGTAGTGATCCGAGATGAAAAGAGAAATAAAACAGTTTGCAACCATATAACATTTCATCATGCAGATGCTCAGGTAGCTGGATAGATGCAGCAGAAGACAGTGCAGTCAGTCAGGTGGTTGCACGACGGGGGAGCTGCTGCCTTGGTGCGGGGGGTTATGTTGCACCTTGCGTACCATGGGCATTGTTTTTGCAGTTGACATGGTTTTTAAAAGTGGTGTGACCAATTGTTGATAAATTTCTGAACAAAATGTAGTAATTTCTTAATTTACATAGTAGTATTTCTGCAAAATTTGGTGTATAATAAAACCACACGGACAACACTTTGGTCTTTATATGTGCCTGGAGTTAGACTTTTAGATAACAGTGGATGGATTTTTACCCACACGAATGCCCGGAGGACATCTGAGAGGCAGGCTGGCAGGCAGGGAAGTTGTTTGGGAAGTAGGATTGCCCTCAGCTCTGAAGTCCTGGTCACTGTGACAACTAGAAGTGCCACCACAGTGCTCCTAGTGTTTTCTAGGGAACAGTACTGCCCATTGAAACCCAGTGATCTAGAACCACCTTCTCATGTTGCATGTTGAGAAACTGAGGTCCAGAGAGGTGGAGGGCCCTCGGGTGTGTGGCAGAGTTGGGACTGGGGCTCTGCCAGGCGAGGGCCTCAGCCAGACTCCTCCCTGTGCAGCGCCTGAGCGCACAGAACATCATTTACGTGCGGGGCTGCACCAACGCCGTGCTCATCTGGTTCATGGACAACTACGCCATCATGGCGGGCCTCCTGCTGGGCATCCTGCTCCCCCAGGTGGGCTGGTCCCCCCTCCACTCAGGGAGCGGGGGTGGAGTGGGGGGTGGGGCGGGGCTGTGGGTTCAGATAATGCGTGGCTGGTGATTACAGGGTGCAGTGGAGGTGCAAAGGGGCGGGGTGAAGAAGGCTCTTGTACCAGCAATCTGGGCTCAGCCTGGGAGGGCCGGAGGGCTGGAAACAGGGCGAATGGCAATAGCATTGCTCACAAAGCTCTTCCGAGTGCTTCACGGGCACTGCCCCCTTCAGTTCCGTGATGAAGGTGCTATCAGCATGCCCATTTTACAGAAGAGGGAACTGAGGCTTGGCAAAGTTAAGTGACTTGCCCAAGATCCCCCAGACGGTGAGTGGTGTAGCTGGGTTGGAGATGGGAATCCCAGAATGGAGAAGCCTCTGCTGAAGGGACACAGGGCAGGTCCCAGGGGTTTCCTGGGAGGGCTGAGGAGGGCCCAGGCTGGGGCTGCTTGGGCAGTGAGGGTGCTGGGGAGAAACCTGTGCTCCAGGCTTTTTCCAGGTCACCAGTACCATGAGCGCTCGTGGACTGGCTGCCTGGGTTTCTGGGAACTGGGGACCGTTGGAGCGGGCTGACAGATCCCCAGCAGGCTCTCACCCACCCTGCCCCTTCTCCTCAGTTCCTGGGGGTGCTGCTGACGTGCCTGTACATCACCCGGGTGGAGGACATCATCACGGAGTACTCTGTCACCGACGGGCTCCTGGGGCCTGGTGCCAAGGCCAGTGTGGAAGCGGCGGGCACCGGGTGCTGCATGTGCTATCCCAGCTAGGGCCAGCCTGGGGCAGCCGCTCCAGCAGGTCTGTGTCAGGCTAGCACTGTGGCGTGGGGGCTGGGTGGGACAGTGGCTCCTCTCCCCACACTCAGCACTGACCGAAGTCCAGGCTGTGTTTGCTCCGGTGGCTGGCTCAGGCCTCCCATGGCCACTGCCTGCCTGGCGGGCAGAGTCCGAGGCCCTCCCCAGCTCCAAGTCCTGGGTCTGCCCACACTGCTGGGCGTGGGGAGGGAGGGCGGCCCGACCCCAGGCCTGGGCCTCCACCCGGGAAGGGCGAGCTCGGCCCCTAGCTCAGGGCTGCCCCATTTCTGGCAGTGCCGTGACCTCTGGTGTTTATGCCCCTCTGTGGGCAGTTCTGTAGGGATTTGTCAGCGGGGACAGAGCATGTGTGCCCCGTGGTGAAGGAGGGGAGGGTGCAGCCCCGCCCCCAGTCCCTCAGGTGGGCCCACTTCTCAGCCTCCAGGTGCCTTGAGCCCTCCCCAAGGGCTGCAGCTTTGCTGACCTTGTTTTTTACGATTTTGTAACTTTCATTTTGTACAGAGTTAACAAAAGTTTCTGACTAATCAAAGCTGGGTGTTTCCCCACGCTCTCTGCTCTTGCCCCTCCAAGCCAGTTTATTCACAAGACAATAAAGACTTGATTTTTGTTGTTGTCTGTCATTGGTGCTGTTTGGGTGAAGAACCGGGAGGAAGGCCCGAACATGGGCTTACTAGCCCCTTGTTGGTGCAGGATTGAAGGGGTGCTCCCTGGGGCAAAGATTTGGGATGGTGTGGGACAAGACCCGGGAGGTTCTGCAGCTGGCCCGAGGCGGCCTGCCCTGTGCTGTTGCTACTTAAGGAAATGGCTTTTCCCAGCTGTGCTTGTGGGCTGGGCCTGCCCTTCTTGCTAGACCTGACGGGAGGAGGCAGAGAGGACAGTACCTGTTAGACAGACTGGGAAACTGAGGCCAACCCACTATGGCCTGAGCCTCCTCCTCTGTAAAGTGGGGCAGATGGGAACTAGGAAGGTCAGGGGTCCCGGAAGGAGCAGTGCCCACAAATCCACCCCACCCACGGCGTTAGAACCAGAGCCACCCGCCCTCCTACACTAAGCAGCTTGTTCTCGGGCAGAATGCCACAGAATGCCACATACAGAATGCCACATACAGAATGCCACATACAGAATGCCACACACAGAATGCCACAGAATGCCAAGCTCAGCTGGGTGCTGATCGCCCCCTGCTGGAGACAGCCGGACCTGCATGGCTCCGTCCCCCCAGCCTTCTTGCTCCAAGGCTGGGATTCTAGATTTTTTATGAGGTTCTTAGTAGCCAGGGTAAGAGCCTCAAACCCGAAGCAGAACTTAATCTAAGGGTCTTCAGGGAATTGCCCATCACACCCCGGAATTAAGTGGTCAGATGCTTGGTCTGCCATGTCTGCCGTGTGTACAAGCCTTAGTTGCCTATGTATAAGGGCAGGAGAGGGATTTTCAAAAGGATAGAATAATGCAACAATAGCAAACACATCAGTGAGCATAATTTGGGTCTGAACTTGCACTTGTCTAAACATCTTACAGGTATTAATTTCTTTAATCCTCATAACTATGTGGTAATTCATTTTATTGGTGGAGAAACTGAGGCACAGAGCAGTTCAGTAGCTGGCCCAAGGCGCACGGCTGGTAATTGACAAAGCCATGACGTGAACTCAGGTGGGATCTCAGGGGGCACTCAGCTGCGCTGCTCTTTTGCCTTTTGCCTCATACGGACACATGGTCCTAGGTGGACAAAACCAGGACAGCGACAGCAGCCGTCTGCATGGGGTGGCCACTGTGACCACTGCTGGAGCCTCTGCCTGGTCCCCATTTTGACCTCTGGACACAAGGCCAGGTCAAATGCTGTGTCTGGCTCATGGCCTCGTGGCTCTCTGGCTCTGGCTGTTGTCTGAGGATGAGCTCTGTGCTCAGAGCGGGACGCAGGTGCCTTTGGGGCAGCAGGATGCAGAGGCACCGAGGGGGCTTGGGACGGCACTGAGTCTACTTATCCAAAGTCACATTACCCTGGGACCTGGAAACCTCTGGTCCCCTTGTCCTCCCTCTTTCTACCGCCATGTGCAGACACCCTCTACTTTGCACTGCTGTTTCAGCAGGGATCATGCGTGGGCGCCCTCAGGTGGCCGAGCTCTGGAGCTCCAGCGTTCATCTTTCTTTTTGTCCAATCCTTAGCCACTCACCTCTCCAGCAAGCAAAACGGAGCATGTGGAGAGGGCTTTTTCAGTCCTGTGGTTGGTGTGCCCCTCCTACTGCGCCCTTTTGTGCTTAAAAGCCAATGACATCATCGTGACCCACACACAGAAAGTGGTATCAGTGCAGCCCATAAAATTTGTGCAAGTAGAGGTTTGTGGGCTTTGACTTGGAACTTGTTTTTTGTTATATAAGAAGAAATAATTAAATGCATTAAGAAAGACTGGCTTTGTATAAAAATTCCAAATACAGTATTCCCCAAATGCATTTTTTAACATAAACTGGTATACTTAACATAAATTGCACATATTTAAAGTGACAAGTGTATCATTAATGAAACCATCACCACAATCAAGATAATGAACACATCCCATCACCCTAAAATTTTTCCTCTTGTCCTTATAATTCCTTCTTTATAGTCTCCCCCGCCTCCAGGCAACCATGGATCAGCTTTCTGTGTTTTTAAATTAATTTGTATTTTCTAAAATTTTATGTAAGTGGGCTCATACAGCATGTACTCTTCCTTTTGTCTGGCTTCTTTCACTTCACATAAGTCTTTTGAGATTCATTCATTTTGTAGCATCGTATGTCAGTAGTCCATTCCTTTTTATATCTGAGTATTATTTCATTGGATGTGCCATAGTTTATTCACCTATTGATGGGCATTTGTATTGTTTTTATTTGTTATTATTGTTACAAATAAAACTGCTGTGAACATTTGTGTACCTGTCTTTATATAGACATATACTGTTGACCCTTGAACAACACAGAGGTTAGGGCACTGACCCTGCCCCCCAACCCCCCTCCCACACACACAGTAAAAAATCCCAGAATACCACTATGTATAGTACCAAGTGAGCACTAGACTAATCAGGGGATCACTGCATTAATTATATAAATGTCTAACCACTATTTTGTACATCTGAAACAAATATTGAATGTCAACTGCACTTGAAAAAAATAATTTAAAAAATATCCCAGAATAACTATATTTCCCCAACACTTAACAACAGGTGGCCCTTAGCATCTTCGGATTCAATCACGGAGGACCCAAAGGAGTATTTTTGATCTGTGGTTGGGAATCCGCAGTTGGGATCTGCAGTTGGGAATGCAAAAATACTTTTTTCGATCTGTGGTTGGTTCAATCTGCAGAATTAAACCCCTTGGATACTAAGGGCTCACTGTATTTACTGGGGGAAAATAGCTTATAAGTGGACCCACGCAGTTCAAACCTGTGTTGTTCAAGGGTCAACTGTACTTTCACTTGGATAAATATCTCGGAGTGGAGTAGTGGGATCATGTGGTAAGTGTATCTTTAACTTTTTAAGAAACTGCCAAAGCATTTTCCAAAACGGTTACATTATTCTCTCTCCCCATGAACAGTGTAGAGCAGGCCCGGACAGACCTTTTCAGGGTAAGGGATGCTTCTAATTTTCTCCAAGTGTTGCGGTCCAGTAGCTATTTATTTTATATTCAGGAGGTCATCCTGAAATTGCTTGGTGGTCCACCGGTAGGCCGCGATCAACGTCTTGCCCAGTCCTGGTGTAGAGTATCAGTTCCTCGATAGGTTATGACACCTTACTGAGTCGTTTGTACCGTGCTGCCAATGTAAGCACATGGTGCCAAGTTCGTGAACTTAATTGTCAGATTTTGGGGCATGACGACAGCTCTGATGGCCATTCCAGAAAAAGAGTTCCAAATTGCTTCTAAGGGTGGACTAGGCACTGGCATCGGTGCACAGCTTCCCAAGGGGAGTACTTTGAAGGTGACCGTAGTGATATTCAGCAATGAGATATGTAGCACTTTTTAAAGGATAAATTCTCAAAATTAATTGTCCGACCTCATATACTTAACTTATTTATCTTGCTTATTTTCTGTCTCTACTATTGGAGTGAAAGCTCCATGACAGTGGGAATTCTTGTGTATTTTGTTCATCACTTGTCTTAGCTTGGGTTCTCCTGAAAACTGATCTACAGACGAATGCTTCATACAGACCATTTATTTGAGAAGTGATCCCAAGCAGCAGGAGTAAGGGACAAGGAAGAAGAGAAAGCTACTATAAGAATGCATCAGCCATCACAGTGTGTGTGGGGGTGCTAACTCCCCCAGGGACCCCTCGAAGAGGATGAAAAAGGGGAAAGGTTTTTCCATCTGCTCCCATGAGTCAGGAATGGTCCCACAGGCATTGGCTGGTCTGCACTTGAGGTTGCATGTGCGTGAGTACTAAATAGGCATTTCAAGCCCTGGCCTCACAGGAGCCCCAGGGCAGGCTGGGGATGAAGTGCTGCCCCTTCAGACCTGCTCAAAGGACTGAACCCTGCAGCCCTGAGTGAAATACATTATGGGGCCAAGAGGATTTGGAATGGAGCAGAGTGGTGTCTGGTCTTCACTGTGTCCTCAGCACCCAGCCCAGTGCCTGACACAGTCACAGATTAGAGTTGTTGAATGAGGGAAAAGAATGAATGAGAATGAGCAGGGGGGATCCTATCCATGAGGAAATAAACCCCAAGTGCCTGACAGCCAGGCCAGCACCCAGCCCTTGTCCCAGACAACCCAGGGGATTGGATGGGGCCCACATCCATGGCCTGAACACTAGGAGGTGCTTCGGCCATTCTGGGACCTTGGGATGGACATGAACTCAGGCCTCCTAATCTGTGAGAGAACAAGCCCTTCTCTGGGTGACCTCTCTCCACTGACCCACAGGGTAACAACTGCCCCTTTCTCATGTTTGTTGTGTATTGGCTCTGTGCTCATCTCTTTTTATCCATAATGGTCCATAACAACTATGTTATACAAAAGGAAACTGGGATCAGAAGGGTTAAGGAACGTGCCTGCAGGCCCCCATCTAGGAAGTGGTATAGCCAGGATTTGAAGACCTGTCTGACTCCAAGGTCCTTGTTTCTCCAAATTGTGCCAGCCTGGCATTTGAGGTCCTCTCTGCCACTTCGGCCTCTGTCCTGAACCCTCCCTCCAGTCAGCAGGTCCCAGTTCATTCTCAGCTCACGCGAGAATGAACTGATCACACCAGAAAGAGCCAGCTCTCAACTCTTCCACATTCCCCACTCCCCATCTCCTCCGAGTCTCACTTCAGTTTTCTGTGTGGACAGACTTATTTTATGGTCACCCATTATGCAGATGAGGAAAACAGGCCAGATTTGTTTAGGAAGTTGTATGCCAAGAGACTCCCCCAGCAAACCCAGAGCCTGGCTCAGCCCTGTCTGCCTTCCATCCTCCTGGGGCCTAGGAAGCACCCAGAAATATTATGGGCCTTTTGGCTCTGGCAACGGGCCCTGACTTCCCCATAGTCTGTGAGCCCTTGGAGCGAGCCTAATTTTCAGTCCCCAGAGCTGAGGAAGGCTCAAGGCACAAGTCTTCTTGCGTGGCTGCATGCCGCCACTAGATGGCGCTGTCGGCCCGCTGCTTGGAGCCCTGCACTCAAACACCACCCTCTCCAGAGCCTTTGGGCCCCCTGTGGAGTGTGCATCCCATTCCCTACCCTAAAGGAGCCAGCCACAAGGCGAGGGAGCCTAAAATACTATATGTACTTGCATATAGTAGTTGCTCAATAAATAGTCGTTAAATGAATGACCATTCTAAGAAGCTGGCATAGATGAGACTTTTTAATCTCTGTTTTATAGACAGGGGCAGTGGTTCCCAACCTTTTCCCACTTGTGTACCCCCTTCTATAAATTGCATGCCTTGTTTCTAAAACAGCTGTTTTTAAATATGGACACTTTTGTTCAGTGTCTATTTAACGTAAAATAGTGGAAATGAGGTAATAAATTAGGAAAGAAAAATTACTGCACTAAAAGAACAAACTAGATTTAATTCTACAATATTCATAACAGTTAAGTATTGATAATGATGATCAAAGATTTAAACACTAAATTAAAAAACTACTTGAAAAGAATCACAAAGACAACGCACTTACTTTTACTCAGTCTATAACTAAACTGATCAAATAGTCTGGCTAAAGGTGTATTTATGTGTTTGGGGAAGTTTTAGAAACATTGCAAATAAATTGTTCTGAAACTGTGCGGAATGATTGGTAGAAGAGTGTTTGGGGGAAGGGGTCATAGCCATGTCCTCCCCAATCATCACTCACTAATGTGATTTAATTGTGAAGTGTCTCCATTAACGGTGATCAGACTTAACATTTATTGTTCCATAACAACGTTTTGCATTTTTTTACTTTACTTGTCTTTTTGCCATTACTGATTATTTTTTCTTGCGTACTCCTGGATGGCCCAGCACACACGTACCACCACTTGGGAACCGATGGACTAAGGAACAGAGACTGGCTACTAGCAACAGTAATAGGTTACTATTATTGACTATTATTAGGTCACTATGTGTGGGGAAGTCACCCTGCTTAGCACACTTTATTCTCATCATAGTTAGTTGACACAGGTGCTTTAATGCTCTCGTTTTGCAGGTGAGAACACTGGGACTTAAGAGAGGCCCGTGAGTGAGATAAAGAACCAGGATATGAAGCCCGCTGCCTGCATCTGATCAGGATCACCTGTTAGTCCTGTGCCTCCTCCCCCAGCCCCGAACAGGACCCAGGTGAAGCCCCCTGTCCTGCTCAGCCAGCATAGCCTCAGCCCCAGCCATGGAAGGGGCAGACAAGCGTGTCCAACCTGCTGTCCAAGAGCCACATGCGACCTAGGATGACTTTGAATGTGGCCCAACACAAATTTGTAAACTTTCTTAAAACATTATGAAAATTATGCACCAAGCCCCCCTCCTTTTTTTTAGCTGATCAGCTGTCACTAGTGTTAGTGTATTTTATGTGTAGCCCTTCCAGTGTGGCCAAGGGAAGCCAAAGCGTTGGACACCTCTGGGCTAGGAGGAGGACACGGAGAGATTAAATGCCGGAACAAGCAGTGCGAGCACTGGGGCTCTGCAGGGCAGTTTCTCTCTTTGTGAAAGGATAGCCAGCCCTACCTGGCCTGGTGGGTCACTGTGGGTGACATGAAACCACACGTTGTTGCTCTGTGAGGCTCAGCACCCAAGCTCTGGCCCCTCACACTGGGTAAGATACACTAACCAGTAACAATCAGAACACAGTGGTCATTGAATGAATGATCTATGTACTGACCTGTTTTGCATGTGATTAGTCTCCTCCACGGGAAGCAGGCTTTTGCTCTGCCTCATGCACTGCTGTCTCCCCTGGTGCTCAAATCGCCATGGCTGGTGCACGGTGGGTAATCAGTAAATGGAATGGAAGTGGCCTGGAGCATGTGGCACCTGTGCTGGCCTGGGCCCCTGGGACTTGGTAGACCTCTTGTACCCCACACACAGACTTTAGAGGGCCAGGCTCAGCATGTTGCACTGCCTTACAGGCTGTCACCCTTGTCAAAACTTTGTCCCTCTCTGGGCCTCTCTCTCTTCCTCTCCAGAGGTAGCATCTAAGGGTTTCTAGGTGTGGTGGCTCAAGGGGTGGCCATGCCAGATGTCAGGATGCCCTTTAATGCCACCTGTCACCCTGTCCATGGCTATGCTGCCTCCTCCCTCACTCCGCTCCTGTGTTCTTTCCTTCATCTGCCAAAGTAAACCTGTCATGGCTGCTCCTCTCTCTTCCAATATCCAGTGAAAAACCCAGTGAAGTAGCTGCATAGAAAAATATCTGCATCATCTTAAGAAACAAAGTTTGAGCTGTAGGCAGATCTTGTAGCAGTTTCTAGCCAGGATCCAGACTAAGACACCATTAGCAAGGGGCTGGTGCGGGCTCAGCCTAATGCATGGAGTTTTCATGACTTGTCTTTGCTGTCTTCCTGATGCTGACTTGGGCAACAATGGGGCGCCTCTGGAGCGAGACAGTGGAGGTCCCCTCAGAATCACTTGGGCCCTGTTGGCAGCAAAAGTGGGTCTCCAAAACCAACTCCCACGAGAAGAGCCACTCAAAGGCTCCTGGCTTATGTTGTCCAGCACCTCCCAACCAGAAGGGAAACCAACATGTGGAGATTATTGGCCAGGTCTTGGCTGGGCATCACATACCCCCACATCTCCCACCTGAGATCTATGAGGAAGAGTCCTCCAGGGTCTGAGCATCCTACATAGGAGGCAAGGCAATCCCCACATCCAACAGAGACCCATTAGAGGAGGAGTCACCAGGAGGAAAACAATGGGCCTATGGAAACAGGTGCAGTGAAGGGAAAGGGAGGACAAGAGGGCAAAGGCTGCATGTTATGTCACAGTAGTTATGGCACCTCACAAGACACAGAGTAGGTACTCAGTAAATAGTTGTTGAATGAATATATGACAGGATACAATCTTCCTCCGCAGTAGATTTCACTGACAACATTAGAATATTTGTACTAAGGTACAAAAGAATACTGCTTCTATTAAATAATAACAATTCATGGTCAGACACAGTAAACCAAATTACAGTAGCTGGGTTAGAGTTTGCATTGTGTATGTGATACCCATTGCAATAGATATGAATGTATACAAATCAAGTTTAAGGTACAAAGGACCAGATGAAGAAATATTCCTGGATGCGAAGGAAAAGGATAAGAATAGAGCATTACTGAGAACACATAAGCACAAAGGCCACCGAAGCCTCAAGTACATCAGTGGCTGCTTGAGGTTAGTGGTCAGGGTACGAGAGTTAGCAGGGGTGACAGCTAAATGGTACGAGGTTTCTCTTTGCGGTGATGAAAATGTTTTAAAATGACTGTGATGATGTTTGCACATACCTGTGACCTTTGAGTTGTGTACTTTAAATGGGTGACTTGTATAATCTATGACTTGGAAATGCAACATGTCTAGATAGTTACAGTTGATTACAGTATTAAAAAAGCAGTAACCAGCTGCTCTAACTTTCTCCTGAAATCTCAGGGGCTTAACATGACAGAGGTTGATCTTTTAAGCACACAGAGATCACATCAGGTCTTCCTCACTGGTGCATGGCTGTCTCTCAATGGTGATGCAAGAATCCAGGCTCCTTAGATCCTGTGTCTCCACCATCTTCAACAGATGGCTTCTGAGACCATTGCAAAAAAGGAAAGGAGCAAGGAAGATGGAAATTTGGAAGTTTTGTGGCCCAGGACTAGAAGGGGACTGCTTTTGCCTCATTTCATTAGCCAGAACTCAGTCACAAGGTACCCTAACAACCAGTGGGGCTGAGAAATGTAGCCTAGTGTGGGCCCAGGAGGGAGAAGAAATGTTGAGTTCTCTAACCAAATTTTAAAGAACTGGAACTTCCTGTTATTCAACTAGTCCAGATCATTGAAAAAGACTGAAAGCCCCTCCAATCCACTTAATAGTCAAGCATAACCTTAATAACAAAACTTAATGAGTGCAGTCCGAAAAAACAATAGGCCAACTGTATCTAAGAATATAGATGCAAAAATTCTGATTATACAAAATTAAAAACTAGGAAATCTGTCAACATAAGTGAAGAGTAATTTAAAAGATAAAGATTACATAATTCTATCAATGATTTCTAAAACTACTTCTAATAAATTTCATAGTGACTCCTAACAAGAACTCTAACACTGAACTGCAAAGACTGTTCCTACACAAGATGAAGTCAAGCCTGGAGTGCCATAAAACTTGTTCAGGGAAGGAACAATAGAGATGGGGTAAAGAGCTGATCCAGATATAAGTGTGCAAGAGTAGCAGCTAGGGAACCTGAGTCAGGAAGCCACTGGACTTTTAACACTGTATAAAAACAATAGAAGAGAGAGTTACATAATAAAATGTATCTTGAGTCATGCCTCCTTCTAAGAGTTCTGGAAAAACTAATTTCACATAAAAATAAATCATCAAGATGTATTGAAGCCAAATCTTACTCAACTTTATTGTAAGAGGAAGAGAGAATAAGGAATAGTATAAAATCACTACTGAAAATAAAAGCATACCCAGAAAGGCAAATCTACGATTTCAAAGTAATAAAAAGCATATTAAGAGATTGAAATAAAACATAAAAGAGTAACTTAAATTAGAATTATAAAAATCCGAAATGTGGTGACAAAATTCCAGAAAAGAATGAGAAATAAAAGAAAAAATCACTTTATAAATTAAGACCAAAACAGAAGGAACATGACAGTGAAAAAAGACAATAGATAATGCATTAAGATTAAAAGAAGGGACAAATATTGAAGATGGGCAAAGAAGATCCAACATACCCCTAAGGAAAAAACCCAAAATACAGGTAAAGAACAGATACTTAAAACTATTATTATTTAAGAAAACTTCCTTGAAATAAAAAAGGATTAGAAATTATGTTTTGGAAAGAGCACACCACATATCTGATAATATCAACCCAGACTGAAAAATACCAGAAACATACTTTTGAAGAAAAAGAAAAATTCTCTGGTCATCTAGGCAATAAATGAATGAATGAATAAATAAATAAAAATCAAGTGATTTAAAAAGAAAAGAAAATTAGAAAACCACCAGACTTTTAGACAGTAACATTTTATGACAGAAGAATACGAGTGACATATTTAAAATATTCAAGGAAAGAAAATATGAGTCAAAGATTTCATGTCCAGTGAAACTGACTTTAAAGTTCAAAAGCAGAGATAAACTGGTATCAATAGGCATTGACTCTCTGAATGTTGTTCCCTTCCTAAGGAATATACTAGAAAATTAGCTTCAGACAAGCAGGATGACCAGGACGTCAGCATACAGACTGATGGGGAATGTTAAATACAGAGTTACTTATAGAATTCAATAGCTACATAATCTGATTATGTAATTATAGTGCCCAAATAATGGGGCAGGAGGAGAATGGGAGAGCATATGGAAACATATTTTATACTTTTTTTTTGCTTTTTGGTATGTGGGTAGCTCCCTGACTGGGAATCGAACCCAGGCCGCAGCGCTGACAGCACCAGCGACGAAAACTTAAGCCACTACACCACCAGGGAAGTCCCTGGAAAAATATTTTAAACCATTTTCAATCATCAGATTGGTGGTTGTAGTGTCAATATTGCTATTTTGGTACTGTTTGTGTACTGAATGGGGGTAAGCACATGAGTGCTTATGGGGTATTCTGATTCTTTCATCGCCTGTGTGTTGGTAACCAGGAATCTTGATGTGAAGAACGGAGATACAAGTGTAATATAGTAGAGGTTAAATAAAAACCCTGTGACATTGGCTTTGAATCAGAACATCCAGTATGAACTCTTGAGGTATTTAATCTTATAATATTTATATGTTTTTTATTTATATTTTCTAACTGTCTGCTGAAAAGAACTAGGACCAATGGTCAACCCAGCAGAAGTGTGTTCTTAGGACCCAGATTATAATGTTGAAATACCATTTCTTATGGAAAGAAATCAGAGTTTTGGAAAATAGAAAATTCCTAGTTTGGGACAAACAAAGGAGTCTAGAACATCATATCAAACTAGATGAAGAGGTTATCAAGTACTAAGGTTGTGTCAAAAGGACCCAGGAACCAAGTTGAAGAGGCTCCCACTGGTCAAAAAGGGATCATTTGAGTTTCAATGAAGAAAATAATTATAATGGATTGAAGTCTATCAAAGTTTAACCCATGAGTTCACAATGATGCTAAAATAAATAAATAAATAAATAATAAAAATAAAAAATCCCACAAACTAATTTCTCTCTTTTGGACTATGACAAAGAAGGAATTACTTGTCTTGAAACCTAAGAGATAAAGGGAAATAATCAAGCATTTATATTGCTTTTCTTATAAGAATAGCAGCTGGAGTGACCAGATAATAAATGAGAGGAACTATTGCTCTATAAAGTTATCTCAACTGATAAATGGAGTAGCTGCTATAAGGGCTTCCACCCACTTCCTCAACCACAAAGCATTTCCCCCACCACCCTGCTCAGTATCTAAAACGCCTCCGTCAGGGACCAGCCCTGGGTCCAGGGGACTAGGGCACTTGCGGGAGGCTGGCTCAGGCCTGGCAGGATCCACAGGCCTGGAGATAACCAGACATGGTTCCCACGAGAGGTCTACAGCCTGTTGTGTATGGTGAGCTGGGGTCAGTAAGGGAATCGTGAGGGTTCAGCATCTCATGGCAGTCAGTGAGGATGGGAGAGTCCTTGAAACCAACCTCTACGCAGCTTCAGACGATGGTACCCCCAGCTCACCAAGCCATTAGCCCACGGGTCACGCTCATTTCAAGAACTGCCTCCACTAGAGAGGCTTTCCTGATTCCACACTTGTCCTCTTCTGGCCTCCCACCCCCATACCACAGAGCTGGGTGTACAAGCCAGAGGGAGTCTAGGACAAGTGACAGTGAGCCAACCCACTTAATGTTTACTGTGAGCCAGATAGAGTTCTTAGCACATTACTCTGCTTTAGTTATTCTTTGCCATGTTACAAACCATCCCAATGTAGTGGCTTCATTACTGCTCCTGACAGGACTCAGCTGGGCAGCTCCTCCGCTCTTCTTCCTTGGCATGTCAAGTAAACAGGTGGGCCTGAGGTCGTTTGGAGGCTCATCCAGATGCTCAGCTCTTGGGATAGCTGGTCCTTGCTCCTTCCCCATTATGTTGGTCTCGGGGCCTCTCCTCAAGTGAACTACCCAGGTAGTCTCTCCTCCAGCAGGACAGCTAGACTTCCTCTGTGGTGACTCAGGGCCATGCCTTCCAAGAGGGCGAAGCAGAACCTGCTCGTCCTCTTAAAGACTAGGCTTGGGACTGGCACCACAACACTCCCTCCACCGACTGTTAGTCCCGGGCCAGCTCGGGACTAGTGGGACGTGTGGATTGCTGGCAGCTGTATTTGGAGACCAGACCACCGACCTGTTGGATCCTCCAACAATCCCTTTGAGGTAATTGCTATCATTAGCCCCACTTTACAGGTGAAACAAACTGAGACACAGAGTCAGGTAAAGTCAATTGAGTAAAGGAAGGTGTACTGTAATGGGGCCCAGAGAGGGAAGTCTTAGAAAGTTTTATAAGGAGGGACACTGGGCCAATGAGCAGGCATCTATCAGGAGAACAAGTGGGTGACACCAGGGGAGGAGCACTCAGCACGGCAGACATGACACATGACAGTCACCATGCAGGAACTTGCTGGTGGCTGAGACACAGGATGTAAGGAAGGGGCCAGTAGGGCCAGGGCTGGAGCAGTACGCAGGGCTGGATGGTGCTTTGGAATGTGGACTTCAGCGTGGTGGGAACCAGGGTTTTGAAACAGGAGGGAGGTGGTCAGGTCTTTGTGAATGCCTACCCTTCTGGAGGCTTGATTGAAGGGGGGCAAGGCAGAGGCAGGGGGACCAGTTAGGAAGTATGTTTGTGTGCCTGGACTGCGTAACTAGGTGCTAATTACAGATGGCTCAGAACAACGGAAGTGTATTGTGTCACAGTTCTGGAGGCTAGAAGTCTGGCACCCAGGTGTTGGCAGGGCCATGTTCCCTCTGAAGTGTCAGGGAAGCATCTGTTCTAGTCCTCTCTTCTAGCTTCTGATAGTTTCTGGCTGGTGGCAGCATGACTCTAATCTCCACATGGCACTCTCCCTGTGTGTGCTTGCCCTTTTTTATAAGGACACCGCTCATATGGATTAGGGACCCACCTTGCTCCAGGATGGCCTCATTCTTGACACCAGCAAAGGCCCTATTTCCAAAGGTCACATTTTAATGGATTAGGACTTCAACGTCCGAATTACTTTGGCAGGGTCACAATTCAACCCCAAACATAAGATGGCAGAGGGCATGACTGGCCCAAGGTAGGGGCTCGCCCCAGTGGGTCCAGAGATCTGGGCAAGTGGGAATAGATGTTCAGGTAATGGATCCTGGGGTCTGGGCTTTGCAGGGAATACAGTGTGACCAGGAGGGGGGTGGTCGGTCTTGGAGAAGGTGAGACGTCAACCGGGATGTGTCCTGAATTTAGGAAAAGCACTGGGAAGCCAGGAGTCTACACTGGTGAGGAGGACTCTGGAGTTGACAACTTCAGAGTGAGATGGCTCTGGGGTATGCCCAGCTATAGGGTGTGGGCAGCCAAAGTGAATCAAAGGTGACTGTCCTGGGACTGAGGAACACAGGTACCCGGTGAATTTTCCAAGCAGTGTTAAAGTTTACCTGAATAATGGCAGACCTTGGGGCGGGGAGGCAATGTGATCTAGGAGCTGATGTCCTCACAAATTTGGGGTCATCAGAATGTTCCATGGTGATCATGGCCAATGACTGTACACCTCAAAGGAAGGTTTTGAATCTCAGCCAGTAGAGGCCCAGCCTCCACTCACAGCCCCTGCTCCTCAAGGAAACAATCCACTCCATCTTTTCTCAGAAAGTTCTTCCTTGTGCTGAGTCCTCACCCATCTCCTGGTAACTTCCTGTTCTAGTCCTTGAGGCCCTAGGGGACTGGATTCCAGCTGCCCAGGGTGGCCCCTCACTGTCCCCAGATGGAGAGGGAGTTCCCTAGGCCCCTGAGTTCTGTAGACA
The DNA here is from genome assembly GCA_004026885.1 of Lyroderma lyra. Classification (NCBI taxonomy): domain Eukaryota; kingdom Metazoa; phylum Chordata; class Mammalia; order Chiroptera; family Megadermatidae; genus Lyroderma; species Lyroderma lyra. Next base: position 124,767 of record PVJL010004299.1, read on the forward strand.
CACGGATTCGTGTCCTTGTCCTTCAGCGGCGCTGTGAGCAGAGCACCAGGTTTGGAACTACCCTGGCCCTTGTTTGAATGTTAATGCCATCTAAAATTGCCTTTGCTTTTTAAGCAGTAAGCACGGCAATTAAGACAAGGGCTTTGGGATGGTCAGACGCGGGCTCGAAGCCCTTCTTGGCCACTTGTCAGCTGTGCAATTTTGAGCAAGAACTCACGCACTCTGGACTTCAGTTTCCACATCTGAGTCGTGAGGGTAAGGATGGGGGATTTATCTCTCTCCCTTAGGGGGAAACCTTTCAAGGTTACAGTTTCAAATGACTGCCTTTCCATCTCGTTTCCCCTCACTTTGCCCACAAGGTCCTGGGGGAGGACTCTGGCAGATGTCCGAATACGTCGTGAGCCATTTTGCCCCTGTCTTCCCAACTAGGAGCCCTGAGGACAAGGAGCATGCTCTTGTCCACCTTTTAAGCTGAGGTTGGGTAGCTCCAACATGGCTTCCGGTTTGGTCAGCTCCACCACACAGCAGTCTCCTAAGGGAGGTCAACCTCCCATCCTTCTGTCCTAGCATCTGCCCTTTGCGGTCTCTCTCAGTCTGCTTTATAAGTGCCCTGAAGTCATAGACTTTGTGGAACTTCCTCCCATAGGGGAAGCCTACCCCCTCCCACGTGCCCACACTTGCAGGACAGAGAATGCTCTTAAAATCAAATTCCTTTAGCGCCAATTTGCTCGGGGTGGGTGGTGGTGACCTCAAATCCTCTGGGCCCTGGCTTGGCCACCCTATGGCTGGGCACGCTGGTGGGGGTGGAGGCGAAGGGGGCATTGTCAGGGAAGCCCCCACAGCTGCCGGCTGGCGGCTGGGAGGCCTGAATAGCTTCACAGCTCTGGGCTGGCTCACTGAATGGGCGCTTGGCCCCTCCCTGGCGGTGGCCGGAATAGATGACATTTTCATTGCAAACTAACAAGGGGAGAAATCCAATTACCTTACAAAGAGGCTGCTGAAGGGGCCTCACGGCCAAGGGAGAGAAAGGGAGGGGAAGAAGGGGAGAGGAAAGGGTGTGTGTGTGTGTTCGTGTGTGTACACAAAGCTCTCAGCACTAGGGACATGGAGGATAGGCCAGGAGGTGGGAGAGGTGAAACTGGGCTTTTAATTCATTCCACTTTGTCAGAGGGACTTCCTGGGACACCTTTTACATCCATAGAGACTTTGGGCAGCCAGGCGTGTGGGTGCTGCAAGAGAGACCCCAGCTCCCCATGGGCAAACCCCAGACTCCCTGGACCCCGTTCTCGGCCCATCAGACCAGGGTTTCCCAAGCTTGAGTCATCAGGCACCTGCTGCATGCACTTTGCCTTTGCCATATGCACCCAAACTACTATTCCTTTTCCTTTGAATTTAAAGTATATTATTTAAACTCAGTATTTAAAAAGAAGTTTATGTCCTAACTACAAATGGAAAAATTAGAAGCTAATTCTAAAAAAAATTTAAACTTGAATCACCCAGTGCTGTTGAACCTCAGTTAGGTGTTGGCGCAGCCCAGGGCTTAGGAGCTGGGAGGCCCAGGAATGGGAGTGGTTAAGGGAGCCGATGTTAGCAAGTGTTTGCAGCAAACCCAGATTTCTCCTGGGCCTAATCCAAGGGGGTTGAAAGGATTTAAAAGGAGCACCTCTCTCCTGCAGTGGTTCACAGAGCTGTCCCACAAAGGCTGTGCCTGAAGGCCCTCCCCAGAGGTGTGGCGGCTCAGCCTGGCTGCCCTTAGTCTTGGTCGCCCAACTACTTGGGGGGAAACAGTGGCAAAGTGGGGAACTCCTGCATTATTGGACGGACTTGTTTTTTTGTGCTTTGTGGGATGATCACTGTGGAGCCTGAAGATGTGAGGAGCCTAGGGGAGGTGGAGGATGATGGGGGTCCCAGGGCAACAAGAACATTCAGTCTTCCATGCTTCCGCCCCTTCGGACTAGGGAGGAAGGGAGTCAGACTCCCTTCTGCAGGAAATTAGCATTTGCTTCCTGCAGCCCAGCCAGAGCAAATCAGCCTTCAAAAGTTGGTCTGCCTGGAGGCCACACAGCGTGCCCCTTTGTGGGTCCCTCCCTGTCCCCTCTCCCCCACCTCCCACATCCCCAGCTCATGGAACTCTCTTGCCCAGAACACATGAATGGGAGTCTCCAGAGCCAAAGGGACCTGGGAGCATTGAGGGGCATTCAGGATTGTAGAGACACCCCTGCCAATGCCACCTCCAAACAGAGGACATTGCCTGCATCTCTGTATCCTACGGCAGTTTCAGAGGACCTTTGGTCCCAGGAAAGTTTAAGCTCAGGAATGGGACAACACTGGCCCCCACCTATACCCTGGGGAAGTTCAGGCAAACTGGGAAGGCTGAGGGAGGGGCAGTGCTTGATAGGGGGCATGGCTCAGATTAAACCCCACTCACTCACCACTGGACAATCAGGGGCCACTTTGGGCTTTGGGGACCATCTCTGCTCTCAGAAGAGTGGGGGAGAGGAAACTAGGGAGAGGCAAGTCTGATCCATAGGCCCAGGGGCACCTCCAGGTCTTCAGGGGGTTCTCCAGTCAGATGGTTAGAGATTGAGGCCAAGGGGGCGATCCAAGATGGGGGTGGTCTGCACAGGCTGAAGAAGTCCAGGAAGCTTAGAGAATAGTGATCCCCCATAAAGCAGGACCCAGCATTTCCTAAACATTTTCTCTGCCCAGTGCCAGGTACTTCAGAGGAATCCACTCCTTTAACCTTCACCCCCGCGCTGGCGGGAAGTTGTGGCTGGGTGCTGGTCTAAGAACACCAGCTACTCAGCGGCAGAGCTCACCCTGGATTTCATCACCATCTACCCACTTCCAGTCTTTGTTCTTCACCTCCTTCTGGCATTTGACCCTGTTGAAAGCCCCCCTCTTTTTTTTAATATACAGTCTTTCTTGGCTTCCAGAATACCACTCTCTCCATGGCCTCTTCCTACTTCTCTGAGCATTCTGTGTGTCTTCCTATGGGTCCCACCCAGGCCTCTTTTGTCAGGGGTGTGTGTGTGTGTGTGTGTGTGTGTGTGTGTGTAATATATAGAGTCTCTAGACTACAGGTGCCTTCTGGAGCAGTATGATTTGTCACTGCTGATCCCAATCATTGAATGTGCCTAAGGTTCATTCCTTAGCTTTCTCATCTATAACCAGTCTCGGCTTCATGATGGCACCCAAATTTATTCCTATCCTTGACAAATCCCATGACCTGTAAGACATATCCACCTGATGTCTCCACTCAAAAGCATAAGAGACCATCAACTGAACTTGTGTCTTCTCCCAAGTTTCTTCTGATCATGAAATTTTCTGTCACAGGCTCCCAAAGTGGAAACTCTTGGGTCTTCATTGATCAACCTTTGTCCTGACACCTCTCATCCCCTTTCTGACCAAAACCTCCCCCACATCTCATTGTCGTACTACCCCAACCTTCAGTCAGCAAGTTCTGTCTCTTAAATTTCTGTTGTGTCGGCGTCCGCCCTCATTCCCTTTCATGCTTGACCGTTGGAGTAAGCTCTTAGCAAGTGTTACGGCTCAGTCTCTGTCCTGCAGAAAGCCCTTTAAACCAAATCAGGGCATAGTGCTCTCCCTGCTTAGGTTTCTGGGCCTCGCTCTCTCCAAAACTCACATATTTCACCTTGCACATCCACTTGCCCATGGACCCTACACCCCACTGTAGTGCTCATCTAAACACACCTTGTCTTTTCACATTTATTCATTCTTTTATCCAGTAAATATTTATTTTAGCAACTGTTTATTTTCCATCGCCCTTATTTCTACTTCTGTTTAAGAGGCTGTTGGTAGAACCGTTCGAGGCCACTCAGTGGTCGTCCGTACTTGTTCAGTGGCCCGAGCAGGGGCAGCTACAGCCGGTCCTCAGGGCAGGCTGAGGGCGCAGGTCTTCAGCAGGGAGCTGCCAACAGGCATGAGGACACCTGTGCACCTTCAGGCCGGCTTGCGACTTCGGGAGCTGGAGATTCCATTCACTCTGAAATGCCTCCTCAGTCACAGTCTTCAGCAGCAGCCTGCTCTTCAATTTGATCTCTTCAAGATTTGTGTAGGATTAGAGACCAGTCACGACCTCCCATGGTGGTCATGGGAGATGGTGCTGCACATGCAGAGACCTATCAGACCTGCTGAGTGAGCTCCCTTGATGTGGCATAGGATGTCAGCGTTCACACTGCAGAAGGAGAGACCGTGTGACACACGGCAATGGTAGGCAGGTAAACACAGGATGCCTCTGAGGGAGGCTGGTGGTCAGCCTTGGCATCAGTAACCACCAGAAGTCACTGCTCCCAGAAGGCTCCCTGAATCTGCTTAGTGAAGCTTCCAGGAGTAAAGGGGCCACAGATAAGCATGTCTCCAGTGGCAGCAGCAAACTTCACAACAGCCCTCTGGTCAGTATTCCTGGAGGATGTGGCACTGATTATCAGCAGGGTTTTCAATGGCGACAATGGCTCGAGCTGCGAGCAGAAGCTTCTCCCAGGTCCTCTTCACATTTATGATGTAGATGCCGTCACCTTTCCATGTGTAGATGTGCTGTTCCATTCGGAAGCCAATGCTGGCGCCACTGAAGAGGGTTTTTGCAGCAAAGAATTCGAGGACATCATCTTCCATTATTTGAAGGACGTCAAGGGCTCCAGTCCTTGTGGAAGATTTTCTTTGTGACAGGAAACCAGAACAATGCTATGTGGTATGGAGCCCTCTCTAGGTATTGTGGAAGGGCCAGCAAAGACTTATTGGATGTCAGGTCCTGTGCAGGGTGTTGGGGGAAATAAAGGTGAGACAGATCTTGGCCCTGCCTTCGTGGAGCCCAGCCTTCATGCTGTCTGTCTCACATGCTGTTCTGCCACGCAGGTGAACCCTTCCCATCTGGATAACGCCTACTCATAAATAGATCTTATATTTTCTTCCCAAGCACCAATGGATCAACACAAAGGAATGCAGAGAGCAAGAAATTATAAATATATGGGTAAATAGAAAATGTTTTTAAAAATATAATTAACTATATAAAGTGGAAAAAAAAGATACACTTGGAGGCTTATAGCATGTGCAGAAAATGCATGAGGACAATGGCACGAGGGACAGAAGAGGAGCACGGAGGTATGGGGGCTGTCCGGAAAGTATCCAGCCATGTAATATGAAAAATAGAGGCAATCGTGGCTGGATTTTTCCGGATAGCCCTTGTGTACTTGTTGTAATGTTTTTACATTATACATGAAATGGTGTAATATTTGATGGCAGTCCATGCTATGTGATATGAAGCAAGCATATTGTAATTCCTGGAGCAATCACTGAGAGAATAATAAGTGTAGCTCCTAAGCCAGTGGCAGAGACAAAATGGAATTTGCATGTCTCCTTCTGTGTGTTGGGAACCCCATTAGCATCATGCACTTGGCCTCTTCTTTGTCCCTCTCAGTCTGCTCCCGGGAATATTGAGAGGCTCACCTGATGATGAGTCAGGCTTAGGTGGCCCAGCCCTTTTCTCTGGGTACAAGCTACCTGTAGGGAGCACACATTTCTGCTGTGCCCTTGTGAGTAGGGGAGGCTGGTGATGGGACAGCATTGCCTGTGACTCTGTTAGGAAGCCCACTGCCCCCAGCCATGAGTCACATTCTTTTAAACCTGCTTCATCCATAGTGTGACATTTGGTCTCTATCTGCCTTGCTTCTCTAATTTCTTCATTGGTTTAGATTTCAGTATTTTATTGAGATACTCCCCCCTGTCATACACCACAGTCAGTGGCTGACAGAGCAAGGGTACTGGACCCCTCCCCTCCTGCCTCGTGCCATTGACCTCAGGGGCTTGAGCCCTGGAACAGGGAGGGAGCAGTGACAGAAAAGGTGAACAGGGATATAAGGGTGCTAGACTCCTGGGCTCCTAGAGGGTGCCTGCACTGAGCCTGGCAGGGAGGGAGGCCCTCAGCTTTCGTCCTCTCACCCACTGCTCAGGAGCTCCAATGTCTCCCCAGGGACCAGCGTCTCAGCCAAGCACAGGCTGAGGGCACAAGAGCTGGTTCTTGTCCAGCTGGGCCACTCACTCACTATGTGACCTTAACCAAGTTATGCCCCTCTCCCCCAATCTGGCCTCAGGTTCCCCATCTAAAACAAAAGGGTCATGCTAGGCAATATCTAATAGTGGCCCCTCTGGCCTTTATGGTTTCTGTGTCTAGACCACACAGTTCGGTCTAAGGCTACATTTAGACTTATTCTGTTTGGCCTACGCTGTGTTTGAATTTTTTTTTCCAGTTAGTTGCTAACATTGGGAAGATTTCATATACGAATCTAAACTTCCAGCTTCTCTTGAAAAATTCTAAGTCTTCGTTGCTTCATGGAAATGATAAGCTGGAGTCAAGGAGCAGCTGACCCCTTTCGGGCGGGGTATGTGGCCACCACCGTTCTCACACGTTGCCTGCCTGCCCCTGCACAGACGAGGAGAAACTGTGATGGGAACGCAGGTCTCTGTATTCCCAGGCCAGTGTGAGTTCTGCTGTATTCTGTGGCCAGTTGGGCTCTACCCAGATGAGACAGTAGAGAGGAGTAATAATACTTCAGAGCTGCCTGAGGTTACACTAGGGTTGGCTGAACTTGGGTGGGGGAAGACACACAGAAGTTTACAGGCTCAGTGGGTCCCTGGTGTTCCTGGTGGACCCCCATGCAGGAAATGCAAGCAGAATCAGTCTTCTGTCCTCTCCCTGGGTTCTATTCCTCCTGTCCCCAACTAGTGGCTGAGCCAAGAGGTTGGCGTTAAAGCCCCTCCCCCACTGGCAGTTTTATAGCTCTTCCCCCAACCCCCCACTAAGGTGGTTAAATCATTGTCAGAGGCACAAGGTCAGTCACCAGCTGGCTGTCCCCTGCAGAGGAGGCCAGTGGTGGTGTTAGGGGGTGGGGAACCTATGGGAATCTGTCCCTGCCTTCCATCTCTACAGCCCCAGGTCCTATACTTCCTAGCCCTGAGGACCCCAGCTGTACTCCAAAGGGCTCCTATCCCAAGTGATGTGAGAAGTAACCTCAGCTCTCGTGGTCACCTGGTCCAGGGAAGGCTCAAGGACTGTGGGGTCAGACAGGCCTCGGGTTGAATCCTGGCTGCCCACCAGCTGTGTCCATGAAGGTAAATTACTGAACTCTCTGAGCCTCAGTTTCTTCAGCTGTCCAGTAGGGCAAAGAAGAACCCCTACCTCTCAGGGATATTGTAAGGATGCAATAACAGAAAGGGCATGCAGTGGCAGCCCTTGGTAGGCTTCCAATAATCGTTCATTTTCTTTCTCTCCCCTTGGGAACTGGTCCTAGGAGTACTCCAGTAAGCTCCTGGGTCTTAGTGTCCTACAGGCAAAGTAGTCTAGCTTGAGAGCATAGAAATATGATATATTTTAGCTTTTAAGGCCAAAAACTAGAAAGTTGTTTCTATTTTGTAATGATATAGACTAGTCACAATTTACAAAGACCCACCCCATGCATCAGCCTGAGTCCCATAGCCATATAATACAGCTATCATCCCCATTTGTAGATGGAAAACTGAGGGACAGAGTGATTTGATGAGTTGCTCAAAGGTCACAAAGCTATGTGTGGGGGCAGTCTCTACTGTCATTTTAGGTCTAGTCATGGGACAAAGATTGACCCTCTTGAAGACTTAACCAATTTGGTAGGGGAGAGTTGCCATGGCTAAGGGCAGGCTCTGGCTGCCTTCTCTAATCTGTCCCCCAAAATGTGGGGCCCTTCTTCCCTGACCCCGTGCCCCACCTGAAACACTTATGTGGGTAGTCCCATCCTTCTCACCTTTCAAGGCTAACAGTAATGTCACTCCCTGTGGGAAGTCTTCCTTGACTTCACTGCCCCTGGAGATTTTCTCCTCCTCCATGCTCTCACATACTCAGCTCCCAAGCCCATGGGGTTTCTTGCCTCCTGTACAGCAGCTTCTGTTCGTGGGTGGCAGGCTGGATAACGAACCCCTTGGATGGCAGGATTCGTGCTAGATCGGCCTCAATTCCAACTTCTGTCCATGGGCTGTCTTCCTCCTTCCTCTCTCCCTCACCCCAGTGCAGGAGGGACAGTCCATAGGCTCCAACGAACACACAGGTAACCCTTTAGCTATACAAGTCAAAGTCTTAGAAAGCATATTACCCTCTGACCTGACAGTTCCATTTCTAGGACATTTTGCTAAAGAAATAATAAAAAAAAGTATAAAACATCCATCTTAGTGTCATTTATAAAGGGCAAAAATTGGACATAACTTAAATATCCAATGGAGAATTTTTGGTTAAATATATTATGATACTGTACCTGAATACTCCAAACATATGTAATGTAGCAATTAAAATGACCAAATTGATCTATAATTTATTGGCACCAAAAGTTGTTCATAACATATTCAGTGTAAAAAGAGGATTATAAGACAAAAAGTATAATGATTTTTCTTTCTCTTCATGTACGTATGAGAGCCCAGCCATAAATGCCTCTATTTTTCATATTACATGGCTGGATAGTTTCCAACAGCCCTCGTGTGTGTGTGTGTGTGTGTGTGTATGTGTGCGTGTGTGTGT
>PVJL010004300.1:0-86575 GCA_004026885.1 Lyroderma lyra
CTCAGATGCTGATTCTCTTGGGTCTGGTCGGCTCCTCCGTCCTTTGCTCTGGGGGCTCCCGCCACCCTGGCCACTCTGTCTCTGCCACCCCCACCACCCATATGCCACCGCCTGACGTCTCAGACCGCAGGCCAGCTGGTGAGCCACCCTCCCGTGCCCCTGTGGAGGGGGACTCAGAGAGAAGACTGTGGCACGGGACTGTGTCCTCCAGATGCCTCGGAGCGGCAGGGACTCACAAGGGACGCTTGTGGCCAGTATGAAAAAAAAACGTCGATTTTCGCACAAAATGCCCTCTACTCTGCGCTTCTTTTCCTGCCGCAATGTGAGGTAAAACCAGCTTCTGGATGGTGTCCAGCACCGACCTGCATCGACAGCACGAAAAGACAAAATTTGCGGACGTTTACTACGTTTGCCCACCACTTATCATCGTGGCGGTGCTGGGGGGGCCTGGCCTGGTTTCCGAGATGTGTCCCACAGAGGTCGGAGGGGTCACAGGTGCTTCTTGCAGGCAGCCGCCGTGGGACTCGGGGGCGCATACATGTCTCCTGGCTGGCAGAGCACGTAATGAGGAGAAAGCTCCTAAGTTGAAAGGGTTTAACTGCTCCCAGCTGATACCCCCCATCCAGAGTGTTCCCTAAATATCAGTGTCATGAGGAAAAAAACTTACCTGTCCAGAAAATGCCTTCTCCTAAGAATCACTCGTTTTGGAAGAAGCTCTTTCTTTGTTGTTGCCATTGTAAAGGGCTGTATGTCCTTAAAATCCCTACCATGTTGTCTGCTTTGGTCCTTTTGGTCCCCTCCCTTTTAATTTCTGGGACAAACGCAGTGAGAAGCTCCCTTCTGGTGAGCGGGGTCCCTGGGGACAAGCGCTGTCCACTGCCGGTCTGAATGAGGCTGTGCTCCAAGGCAGTGGCATGCTGGCCGTGCTGTGTCCCTGCCGCGGTCTGCTCACCGGTGCCGGGAAGCTCTCCGCTGCGGCAGAGCTCAGGGGAGAGCAGAGGCCGCGCGCCACTCCCCAGCCCCGCCAGCGAGGGCACTGGCATCCTGGCCTTTTCCATAGGGTCCCACGTGGGCCCCGAGGAGCGCCATGTCCGGGCGGCTGCGTGCCTCAGAGCCGCCCTCCGACCTTCCCACGCCCCATGCATGAAGAGCTCGAGGGCGGGTGTCTCCCGCCTGGCTTTCTGCACTCTGGCGAGCGCCTCAGGGAGGGAGTGGCAGAGCACACGGGTTACCGCGCGGACTCACAGGACGCACACTTCGTACACAGTGTGTGTGTGCGGTTACACCGTTAGGGCGTCCCGCGGGAGGTGCGGAAACCACGAGTCTGCGTGGCACAGAGAAGTCACGCGGTTTGCTCATGGCCACGCAGGCAGGGGGAGCAGAGCTGGGATTTGATCCTGGGCCCCAGAGCACAGACTGGGGGATCCAGTGGTTGATGGGAACCACCGGCTGCTGTCAGGGCTGCCTTTCCGCGTCTCCTGACCCTCTCTAAGAGCAGGACTTCTGCACGTCCCCTCTTCTCCCTCCCCTTCCAGCTGGCTTCTCCCCGGTTTGGGAGGAAAGCCTTTGAAGTGGGACAGACCCGCATTCCTGTCCACTTCCTCCATGCGTGAGCATGGCACTGTTCCCGCCTCCCTGAGCCTCAGTTTCCTCATCTATAAAGTGTGTGGGGGTGGCAGTGCTCACCCCTGGGACTGTTCCCCAGACTGATGAAGGTCGTGGATGACGTGAACCCTCTGACAGGCACACAGGGTGTTCTCTTCTCTCCGCTGGGACCTTCTCTGTCCCACCGGGCTCCTCTTCATTTTGATCCACATGCTTTTTTATTTTTCCTAAATTGTTTTTTTTTTTTAATTAAAAAAAATTTTTTTTCAGTTACACTTGACATTCGGTATGATGTTGTATTAGTTTCAGCTGTGCAGTGTCGTGGTTAGCCACATAACTGATGCCATGGTCCCCTGAGCAGTCTGGTACCCACATGGCACCATATCTACTTGTTGCAACATTAGTGACTGTTCCTGGTCCTGTGCTTTACGTCCCCATGACTGTTTTCTACACACCAAGGTGTAGTTTTGATTCATGTTCTTAAATTCTAGTCCGTTCAGATCTAATCAGCTCACAAAAGGAAACTCATTCCCTGGGGGTGACATATCATCGCCACTTATTGAGTGTTGCCCAAGTGTGCTGGCCATTCTGCTGTCTGTCTCACATAGTAACTGCCATCACGCCAGGCAGCTCCATTTCTCTCACCGGATAGTGTTCTCGTGGGCCACGTCCCGCTGCCTTAAATTGGTCCAGTGTTATGAGGGGGAGGGATGGAGCCATTGGGGGGGCAGCCATGGGCCTTTTGTGTGCACGCACTGGGTGTGTCTGTGTTTGGTGTCTGTCATGCTGACAGTGGCTATTTTTCCTCCTGCACCTTTGATATCTTGCATCTCAGATCCTAACGAGGCCTCAGTAGCTCCCAAATTACATGCTCTCACATGCCTGTGAATATCAATAGAATTCACTCCTTTTTCCGTAAAAGTGACTGAGATCTCTTCTGGTGGCGTGTTTTCATTCCTGTCTCTAACCTCCCTTCCACACAATCTCTTGTTATTTCACAGTAACTGCCTTTTCACCTCGTTCTGAACAGGAAATGTTCAGGGATCATTGAGAGGGAGGATTCTGTCGTGATTATGCAAACCGTAGTAACCGTGATACGTTTCTCTCTCCCTGTCTCCTGACGGCAGGTGCCTGGAGATTTGAGTCAAACATCCGAAGACCAGAGTTTGTCGGATTTTGAAATGTAAGTGAATGGCGTCAGCTCACAGGACTCTGCTGTTTGGCTTGTGTCCCGGAAGGCCCACGGGGGACAGAAATCACTGTGTTTGAGTGTGCACGGGCTGATATGGTTACTGTAGGGTAGGGCTGTGCGCCTGCAGCCCGAGTCCGGCCTTCAGATATTTTATGTTTCCCTTGGGTAATGAAAAGCAATTTATTTTTCTGGCTGACATTTATGAGTTGGAAGAGATCACATAAACATTTAAATTTCTCTGTGTTTTTAAAAAGAAGGCCCAGATCCCTGCAAGGCCACAGTCAGAGCTGAGCGGCAGCTGGGGCCTCTGCACGGGGCTCGTCTGCAGCCACCACAGTGCCCGCCTGTCCTGCTCGAGTGATTTCCGTGTAACAGTTATAAGCATATATGCACCTAACAGAAGAGCCCCCATCTGGGGGGGACCTCTGTGTAGCTCTGGGAGGTTGTCCAGCCCTCCGCAACCCAGGAAGGTCCATGGAAACCAGTGTCAGTCACACTTCTGTACCCTTCTCCCTCAGAGAGAAATGAGAGGGGAATACTCTAGGCACTCGAACAGTTTGGGGAACCTTTATAGGAACCGATTTGGTGGCTCCGAACGGCATCGGGTACTGGGGCCCTGGGGAAGTGATCAATAGAGCTTTTGCTGCCCCGTGAAGGAGGTGGGCCCCTCACTCAGCTCAGAGCTTAGAAGAAATGCTCTTTCAGGAGAGGAGCATTTCTCTGTGAAAATAAAATGCTCTTTACTTTAGAGGTTGTGAGGCTGTGGAGTCCTGGAATATTCCATGATCAACGTCTCAGGCTGAGTTGCAAGCACAGGAGGCAGGCGAACTTTTCTGAGCTGCTCTTTAGAGGGGAGCGCAGGGTGCGGGGGGAGCGCTCAGCCCTGGGCCGGCCCTCCCGGAACCGGGTCGCACTGTGCTGACGGCTGTTGTGATCGGTCTGGAGTTGCAGCCACAGTTACCTCTCAGCTCCCCTGATCTGCATCCAGCCTGACAGGAGTGTGGTGGTGGGCGTGGATACCTGGTGACTCATGAGTTAAGTTTAAAGTCATCACAGAAGGCAAAACTGTCACCTCACCAAAATAACCCTTGCAGATTCCTGGAACAGCCTCTGAGGATTAACTGAGGCAGTACGCAGAGAGCGTGGAGCCGTACGTTGTTAGGGACTTGGCCGATGATTCTGTATTGGAATTTACATGTGGTTTTATCAGAGCCACACACGTTGCTTTTGGAAAAGTTGATAGAGGGAAAAGTTGATAAAATTGATAGTTTGTGCCTGGCTTCCTGGTGTCTCCCACCTGCCTCCCCATCCCAATAGCTACGGCTGTGGGTCTCCTCAGATCTTTCATGGAGTCTGACCTTAACAAGAAGGTCAAGGTCTAAAGTGGATACAGCGAGGGGGGCAGGGTGACGACTCCTCTGGGTGCTCCTGTGCACGTTTCTGCATGTGACCCTCCACCATCTCATCAGCTAATGACTTCTGGTGATTGTCCCTTCTTCAGATGAGGACAGTGAGGTTCAGGTAAAAGAGGAGACGTGGGTGCTCGGTGTGAGGGACCCCTCTCTCATTCCAGAACAGAAGCTGCACATGTGAATTAAAGCATATGGGGCTATTGCCAACATAACGAGACCGGTAAACGTCCCTGGCTTCCGTGTTACGTGGCTGGCTACTTTCCGGACAGCCCTCGTGTCCGGACAGCCCAAGTCCCTTAAAAATACTCTTGGGGGGTGAAGTAGTGAGACTCAGACTTTTCCTTTAGCTTACTGTGAAGCGAATGGATGTTGTCATCAATCGCTTGTGCATAATGCCTCTTCGAGGAGAACATAGTCCCCCCCCCACCCGCCTTTTCTTTGCTTTTTCGCTAAATTGAAACAATCCATATTGATTTTCTCTCTGATCAGATCAAACCGGGCGCTGATCAACGTCTGGATCCCGTCCGTGTTTCTCCGGGGCAAAGCGGCGAATGCATTCCACGTGTACCAGGTAAGCGCGGGGGTCCCACCACGCACCGCCAGGGCGCAACCGGGCAGCCGGCACCTATGCGTGCACCTGGGGTGCCCGGGCCTCCCGGCGATGGGGTGCTGGTGCTGTGCCTCGGAGGCCGTGGGCTCCCGGCGCCGGCCTTCCCAGGGGCGTCCTTCGTCAAGACAGGCCCTCTCCCGCATTAAACTGCACACCCCGTGAGAGCGGGGACTGTCTCTGCTTTCCTCGCCGCTCTGTGGCTGCAGGACCCAGACTGGTACCTGGGCAGCTGGCTGTGGGCCCTCGGCTCGGACCGCCTTGCTGGCTGGTGTTGTGTTGGAAGCGTCTAGATGCAGGTCTGGCCGTGGGCGTGACTGCGCCTATGTTCAGGAGCCTGCCGCTGCCCCTCGTTGCCTCTGCTGAGGTGCCCTCCTCAGGCTGGCGCGCTCTGTGGGGTGACGAGAGGGCTCCCAGCCGCGTCGGACCCTGAGCCTGTCGTGCTGGTTTCCACCAAATCCCAGCTCTCTCTGGGGTCTTGGATCCCAAGCCCATGGACTTCGGTGATTGGCCAGTTCGGGTCATGTGACTCGCGCTGGCAGGAGAATTGAGCCTGAGTGTGCGTGTGTCCGAGAGAGGGGACAGGTGGCTCCTCCAATGAAGGGCAGGCTCTTCTTTCCCAGCATAGGGGCTCTGGGTAGTGGGCAGAGGGGCTGCAGGCATCTCGGCCTCCCGCTGGCCGCCCCCGGCAGGGGGTCGAGTTTCTGGGACGTGGGACCTTTTGCTTTGGGGGTGACTGTGTCCCAACAGCTGGGACCCCAGTTTCCATCTTCTCTCTGGTTTTCGGATGCCTCTTCCAGCCCTGCCTGCTTACCCTCCTTTCGTCTGTCTGCTTTCTCCTCCTTTTTCGTCCCTTGGGTCCCGATTTCCAGCCGTCGGCATTCACTTGTCCTGGGACTATGTTCTTTCCAACTCTTCCTGACTCTGAGCTGCTTCTGGTTCTGCTGTCTTCTCGCATCACAGCAATATTCATTGGGTTTTGTTCTCATCCCTGTGAGCTCTGTGAAGCCTTGAGCTTTATTGCCATTTTTCTTAGTGGGGAATTGACCCATTGATGAAGTCTTCTCAGCTGTTTCCCAGAGACTGGGGTGGTGAAAAAATGACACTGAACTTAAAACTAGAAGCTCTGGTTGCAGTTTTGGGGCCTTAGGTACATCTCAGTTTCCTCACTTGTGAAATGGAAGTAGTGGTAATGCTGACCTCGCAAAGCTGTTGCCGGCATTAGCGCCACCTGCACACATTGGACACCTAGTGTTCGTGCCGCGTCTTCCAGAACGATCGCACGTTTGCTCTTGGGTGGGAGGTCTGGTGCTGGGCGTGTTCTGTAGGAATGGGTGTACGCATGACGCACACACCTCCGCTAGACTCTGTGGGCGGATGAACTTGGCGAGGAAGCTTCCAGAAGGTTATTTCAGTTTACTTGTTGAGCTGGGTAACAATAGCGCTTTGGTAAAGTGTTAGAGGAACTGACTGTCCATGATGCGCTCAGCTCTGGCTTAGAAAGAGAGTCAGATTTCTGGATGTTTCCTTCTCTTTCCTTCTCTTTTTATCCTGAGCCCAAAACAGACAAACAAGCAAACACCCGCTTACCTGAGCATCCTTCACCTTCTGCTGCGCGGCTGTCAGAGAGCTGGGAGATGCTGCCTGGAGGATGAAAAAGCGAAGCAGACAGCTTTATTTTAGAGCAGAATTAGAAGGTGGTATCTACCCCTCGAGACATTCCCTTGACCTTTCCTTTGTTTTCCTGCCCCGCCCCCCTCACCCCAGGAGGCAGCTGGGCAGGTTTTGGATTCTGGAAGTCAGTGTGAGACGAGACAGCAAAGGTGCTGTTGCCTGGGAGATGGTTTCCACGGCGGTCACAGTGGCATTGCAACCGTGGGCTCTGTTTTCAGAGCTTCCTCAGTTTGGCCCCACCAGTGCTTGGAGGACCTGGCTCAGTTCCATGGAGGCACGGGCCTGGTGGCTCCCACATCACCCAGAGCACCCTCAGCACCCACCTGGGGCCCCCCAGCTCTTTTCTGATGGTGGAGTGGGTACAGGAGCGCCTCGGAATATGGTGGCTTTTCTCCTTTTATCCAACAGTGGTACCCCGAGAGCCAGACCTGTGCACATTTGGAGGTATTTCAGAAAGCCTGTGCTACAGTGCTTTTTCCTTTTTATTTACTTTTCTTTTTCTCTCTCTCTTTTTTTTTTTTAACCATAAGTGATACTGGGTGGAAGGTGACTCATTTAGAATATTGGTAGCTTTGGACATCATTTTTCTTAGTGACTAGCAAGGCATTCTGTATAATTGCACAAAAGATGATTTCTGGAGAAACTCATAGCAAAGAATGATAAAATAGAGGCAATAAATAAAATGGTTGGAGTCAGAGAAAATGGAAACTCAGAGAGTGTCCATCACATATATCTGCCATGTGACCCTGCACGGTGGCTCTCACCAATTCACCATCTCCAACAGGCTTCCTGGCAGCTCAGGTGAGAAGGACAGTGTGGCCTCTGTGGCTTACTCCATGGTCCAGAAGAAAACACGTTGGTTCCTCAAAGGCCGCTCTGAAAGGAGTCACACAGGTCTGTCGGGGGAGCAATGGTGAGGGATGGCGTAGACAGTTCCGTTCCATCCCTGAGCCACGCCGGGTTTGGTGAGGTTGCCCTCCGAGGAAGGAGAGCACGGCCTCGGCGTGAGCAGGCATTCGTCTGAAGAGCCAAGGCGAGGGGCTCAGCCCGTGTAGTGTTCTCAGTAAATCTGTGCCGCTCACTAGGACGGCCACGAGTTACACGTGGCACTTTACATGGCAATGCATTAAAGTGGAATAAAATTAAAAATCAGGTCCTTGAATGCACTAGCCACATTTTTAAGTGCTCAAGAGCCACATGTGGGTGATGGCTGCCATATTGGGCTGAGAATGTCTCTGTCGATGCGGAAAGCTCTTTTGGACAGTGATGTCCTAGGCGGTGTCTTCCAGAGTGGCAGGAAGCAAGGTGATTTCACGTGTGCATGTAAGATTTTAGGGAGAACGAGGCTGGACACTCGGTAATAAATCCTGTGGGGAGCAGGCCCCTTGCTTGGCAGCTCGTTCAT
The DNA here is from genome assembly GCA_004026885.1 of Lyroderma lyra. Lineage (NCBI taxonomy): Eukaryota > Metazoa > Chordata > Mammalia > Chiroptera > Megadermatidae > Lyroderma > Lyroderma lyra. The sequence goes on from PVJL010004300.1 coordinate 7,896, forward strand.
GACTGTGATTCCCCGGAGGAGGAAGTTTGGTGTGTCGTCACTGTGCCTTGAACACCGTCTAATCTTTCTTTTTAGCAAAGACACAGGAAGGGGCAGGATTGGCGCCTTTGGCAGGCAACAGACTTGAACTTCATGAGTTACGTTGTTTTGTTTTCATTGTAGTTATTGTTGCATTTGCTTTCTAGTTATGGCTCAGAATTCAGTTTTTCCGTATACTATGCTGATGTACAGTTCCCTTTTAAAATTAAGTAGATTCAGGAAGTGATTCAGCTTAAAGAAAAACACTAAATAAATGAGTGAAAACAGCAAGAGGTTCAGGCGGGTGCTAGTGAATGAACAACACTTGGGGAACACTGATCTAAAGGAATGGGTGGACTGTGCTGAAACAGTAACCATAGTAATACTGCTACTGAGCCTCTCTCTGGTCTGTGTGTGTGACATAAAATAGCTCGTTCGGTCCTCACAACAACCCTGTGATCTAAACCTCTTATAATCCCTGTTTCACACGTGAGAAAAGAAAGACACACCACGCATCTCATTCCATAGCACGTTTCCTCAGTCCAAATAACATTATCTGACACAGTACCAGCTTGCAGGGAATGGGGATGGAGTCCAGCTCTTCAGACATCCAAGAAGCAGGTGGGACAAAGGAAGGGGCCCAGCCTGACCCAGACCCTGCCTGTGCAGACGGCCCTCTGCGCCTCTACGAGAGCGGCCCAAGGGCACATGTGCCGTGGAGCTCGGAGTTTTCCGTGGGGCTGCCCAGCCCTGCAGCGTGCAGACACTTTTCCATCCAAGCCCTGCGAGTCCCGGAGCCAGGCTGAGGTGGTTTTGCTCAGGAGAATTGTCACAGTCGGTGCCAGTGCACAGTGACCGCTCTGGCTGTGCAGGGCCTCAGGGGTGCTCCTCAGACCTCTGCTTCGAGCTGTGTCAGGAGACATTGCCTGAGAGCTGTCCCCGATGCTTGGGAATGGACTTGTAAATGCCAGGGGAGCTAAGCTCTCGTGCTGGGGAAGAGTCTGCAGTTGTGTTTGGCACAAAGGACCCTGGTAGGAAGTGCTGTCCCTTCGCAGGGCTGAAGGCAGGTTGTTAACAAAGGCTTGTGCCTCTGAACGCTGCACGCTCCGTGGTTCTGCGCGCCGCTCCCGAGACGGGCCGAGGTGTGTTCTGGCGCTGAATGTAGAAATGGCAGTTTGACCAATTCTCAGAACAAAAGTGAACTTGCTGTCCAGAACTTTCCAATTGAAGCTTTTCATCCATGAACACTTCTGACACTTCTGCTCCTGCTGGTGTTTGGCTGCTGGCAGACACTAGCCAGGGATAAATAAAATAAAATGAAATATTAAGCAGCAACAAATTAAATGGAAGTGACAAGACAAAACAAATTCAGTCTCCTAACTGGTCTTGCCTAGTTTCTCTCTCTTTCTCCCTCTCTGCATTAACACTGTTGTGCTTCTGGGTTTGCTTTTCGGTCCCTTCCGTCTGATACAATACGTCTGTGGTTGATCAGTTGGTTCCTAGTTTCTACCTTTGCAAACGTTTGGTATTCATCCCTCAGTGCCCCAACTTCCAAACAAGTTTGAGGTCCTCCGTCTTAATATCCCACTGTAGAGTGACTAAAGCCATGTTAGACCTTAACCCACCTCTTTCTTTTTCTTAAGCAAATATTACAGCCACTAAATGGGCCTGAACCGTTAGGTCTTTCCCTCTGAGAAGAACTGTCAGGGTAAGGACAGCTGGAATCAGACCTCTGTATGCGATTCATTTTAGCCTTTTGAGTTTTGCTACTGGAAACACTGGCGGCTGTGCAAGCTGCCATTTGCACAGCCCGAATAATTAGGTCTCCTTTGTAAAGAAGGGTGCTTTGTTTCAGCAAAGCTTCTTCCTTCCAGAACAAGCCCTCTTCCCTAGAGACCGCAGGGTGTTGGCTCAGGGGAGAACTATATCCCAATGCAGATGCACTCTTCGAGGCCCACCTCCACCGCCGAAAGGAACTCATGGAGCCTGGGCACTCGTTTCCAGGTTTGTTCTAGCAGAAGTGTGTATGTGCAACGCAGGGGAAATGCATTCTCTCCCCTGTTAACAACAGGTGACAGTGTCTGGGGGTGCCGCGTGGGGCTGCAGGTGCTTTGGGGAGTGGCGATGCTTCTGTACTTCGTGGGTGTGGGGTTTCTCAGCTCTTCGATGTCATCTTGTTTCCTAAGGTGGCTCACCCCTCGGGCCCTCACGTTTTCCTTTGCCTGCAAGTCTGTCTGTACACGTGTTTAGTGAGTGTTTCTGCAGACAGCGGGGGGTACCTCGAGCAGAGAAAGATGGAGTGCTCGAGCCAAGCACAGAAGTGGGGACCTCGGCCGCTCTACACGTGCGCTGTAGGAAGCCTCTTTCCAGCAGGCACCTTGCCAGAGCTGGGGGCATGACGCGTTCTCGGGGTGGAGGGTCGCGCTCTCGTTCACGTCTGATCCTGTTGTGCAGGGCAGAGCAGGGCAGAGCAGGGCAGAGCAGGACGGGCAGCCATGGGCTGCTGGATTTCCGAGCCTCGTCCCTGCCAGCACTGGCTTGCGTGCTGCATGGTAAGCGAACCGTGGTGTTGGCCTTTGTGCTAGTGTTCTCCCTCCTCCAGAACTTTCCCTCCCCCACTGTCAAGCCCCTCGGCACCTCCGAGCATCACAGCTCATTAACCTCCAGCTGTTCTGGAAATGCCCCTGTATGGTGAAACAGAAAGCAGAAAACAAGCCCTGGGGATGTGGCACCGTTATTTTCTGTTAACTGATTTTAGTTTTCGAAATATTAATATGTGGGAAATTTTTTTCTAACAGTGTCATTCCTTTTTTTCATCCCAGAGATGTTTACTGGGGGTCTACTGTGTGCTCTGTATGAGCTAAACTCTGAAAAGCCAGTGGTGAGCAGGACTTGACCTTGAGCCACCCTCACAGCCTTATAGTCTAGTGTGGGGAGTCAGACACTCTGGAATAAACATGACATACTCTTGTGATGAGGGCTGGAGAGAGAGGTTCTGGTTGGAGGGACGGAATGCCACTCATCTTGCAGAGTGACAGCATGTGATGACGGATCAGGTGTTCAGCACAGTGCCTGGTACGCAGCTACTGTGTGATTACTATCTTCGGTGACCTAATAACCTGGAAGGAAACATGAAGAGAATTTCCCCTGTTTAACGGAATGTCTCTGCACGTTTGTGTGCTCAAACAAGCCTGTAGGTAGCATGTACTTGATTGAGGCGTGCACTTCAGCTGCCTCAGGTGCTGCAGCAGCAAGATACCTGTGTCCTTGAGGGCAGTGTCTGTGCAGGACTCCGTGGAAGCTTTGTACAGGGCTGAGTTCTTCGGGCTGGGGTGTCCTGTGCTGTGAAGATGAAATCAAGTGTCATGATTAACTAACTTTCCAAACTGGGTTCCGGAGAGGCCAGCTGGGTTTAGTCATGTTCCGGATTGAAGTACAGTCATTACTTACTGAATAGTGACCTGGGCTAGCATTGTTATTCAGCAGCATCTCCTGAGTTCTTGCATGTGATCTCACACGTGGTCAGCCTCTCTACCTCCTCCCCAGGGAGTTCCCCACATGGCATCACAGTGTGACATGGCCTCTTTGTCTGGGGCCATGAGCTCGGTAGCTGTGCCCATCTGGGTGACATGAACACATACATGTCCTTGGTTTCCGTTACTGGGTTGACAGCTAGGGCTCTCCTCAAGGGGGCACCGCCCCCAGGCCTGGGCTGCTGGCCCATCTGCTTCACAGTGCATGGCAGCTGGTGATGGGCTGCTGATGACCATCCCGGCGGTCCCCTGCTGCCAGACCTGCTCTGTGACAGCGCTGTCATCACTGTGGACTGGCAGTAGTTCCCAGGGGAGACTTCTAGGACTCCTCCCTTGCTCCTTTGGCAGAGAAGTGGGCTGTGGTAAAGGTACTGAATGTTAAGTAGCGGCATACCTTGGAGGTAATATGGGTTTGGTTCCAGACCACAGCAATAAAGTGAGTCACATGAAATTTTTAGTTTCCCAAGTGCACGTAAAAGTTATGTTTACACTATACTATAGCCTGTTAAATGCCGTAACATTATGTGTAAAAACTATGCATACCTTACTTATGAAATACTTTATTGGGAAAAACGCTAACCAGCTTCTAAGCCTTCAGCTGGTCATAATCTTTTTGCTGGATCTTACCTGCACTGTGTTTAAAAAACAAAACAAAACACGCACATGCCATATCTCTCAAGCACGAAGTCACGGAGCTCAGTAAAGCAGGGTCTGCCTGCACTGCATCAGGGATGCTTTGCAGGTGATGGGCTGTCTCCCTTGACGTGACTTAAGCAACAGAAGATGGTGCATACAAGTGTTGCCGAGTGGAGTACTCAGAGCTCAGGGGAAGCAGAGCCTTGGGTGAGCCTGTCTCGGGGTTCTCCCAGCTCCACCTCGGGCCTGCGAACGGGCTTTCAGAGCGCCTAGTGCTGCCTCACTGCCGGATGGGGTCCAGCCAGGAGAGAAGGGGAGTGTTCATGTGCACCTGTTCTTGTATCAGAAAGGAGCGACTTTGCCTGGAGGCCTCCTGTGGCCTTCCCTGAGACCCTGCTGGCCACCCTGGAGGGACACAGAGCCTCTTTCTGGCAGGATGCAAGGTGGACTCTGCTGCAGGGGAGACTGGGGGGACTCCCTTTGGTGGGTGGCCAGCAGCCTGTGCCACAGGCACTTCGGTGGGCACTGTCATTTCATCCCCACCTGAGGAGGGCACTGTTCTTGCCTCCCGTCTTGGAGACCAGGAAGCCGTGACTCTATCTCCTGGGTCATACTCAGGATCTGTCTGCCTTGTTCCTCTGTGTCCTCTCCCTGTTCACCCCCAGGCATATGCCGCAAGTCCGCGTCAGTGAAACGGACTTGTTTCCATTGTTAGCTTCCTCCGGGGAGTCCTGCCCACAGTTCCAGTGCCAGAATTGCTGTGGTGACAAGGGGACAGGCCCGGGTGTGGTGTTGACGGGCCCCTGGGGACTGAGCAGGTCGTGGAGGCAGGGACGCGGGCTTCGTGAAGCAGTCTACAGGTGGAGGTGGACAGCCCACCTGGCAGGCGGGACAGCTGGGTTTAACGCCTTTTCGTATTTGGTTTTTATGTGCAAAACCAAGAGAAGTGGTTTGTGAGGGAACATCCTGCCAGTGACATGCAGAGCTCAGCGTGGACACGTGGCCTTCTGGTCCCTGGTCACTCTGCTGGTCTTAGGGCTGCTGTGCCCTTGCCCCCTTTCCTAATTCACTGTACCCCCGAGTGACCTTAGTTTTACCTGGAGAGCTGCGCAGGCATGTACCGGCGTGGGGTTTCGGAAGGTCAGCGCGGGGCCCTAATCACTTTGCGGACCATGGACAGCGGCAGCTTTCGGGTTCCCTCTATCCTGTGCTCCCAGCTGGCACTTCCTGACACCTGCTTTTAGTTGGGGAGGGCGGGGTGGGGCCGGTGCGGGACGCCTGGGAATGAAGCAGCTAAGTGCTAAGGGAGAAGGTGGGTGTTCAATACTAATTGCATGAGAAAGCAAGGGGGGTGTCCGGAAGGCATTCTCTCTTCCTCGCAGGGCGGCATAAGCATGGCTTCAGTGGACCCTCGTCACTGCCACCATAGGGAGACAGAAATCTAAGAGGAACTTGGCCAAGCTAGTCACCTGTGTTCCCCTCCCGTCAGTCTCTTTACCAGTCCCCCCTCTCACCCACTGGCCCTTGTCTGTATGCTTGTGGGAAGGGAGATTCTCAGTGGAAATAGAAGTCCTTACGAGGACATTTTCGTGCCTGGCTGTTGTTTTTCAAAAGCCTGAGGTTTCTGGTTTTTAAAGAGAGTTTCCTTTGTGTTTTTGTTGGCTTCCTGAGGGCACAGGTGGAGGCTGGAGGAAGAAGCTGATGCCCCAGGATAGGCGAGACCTGGGGGAGGACACTGAGGTCCCGGCCCAGGCAGAAGCTGTAGCCTGCCTCGTGTGGCCTGGGAGCAGAAACCAGGACCCCACAGACTGGCAGCCAGCACGCTGATATCTGAAGGTCGGAGGCCTCCTGTGTGTGGTCTGGGCACCACGCAGGTACCCGCGTTATCCCGTAGGGTTAGGATGGCGGCAGGAGCCCAGTGACGGCTGAGATCCCTCCCCTCACCCCCTTCCTGCTCAGCATGACCATCTTGGAGTCTCGAGTGAAATGCGGTCAGCAGTGACTTCCAGAAACCTTGACTTTCACACGCATCCCAAACGCCATGTGTGTTTGAATGATGTCTTGTAATTATGCAGGAGAGACAGGCTGTCCCTTCTCTCTACCCCCTGCCCCACCTCCCAGCCTGAACAAAGTATAAAACCTAAAAAATAGTAATTGTTCCAAGATGAATGAGTTCAGCTGTGAAGGTCTGCTCTTGGGAGCGTTGGCGTTTGTGTCTCGGGGTGCTGCACAGTATCAGGCCCAGCGTCTGCGTCCCTCAGACCTTCCCGCCGCCTGGTGACAGGGACCAACCTGCCCTTTGGAGCAGGCAGGATGAGGTGACCTGCTTCCCAGGATATGACCCCCATCCTGCGGGGGGTGAGATTGGGCCAGGAGAGGGGACCTGATCAGGGCCCACAGGTAGATGAGTTTTTCTCCTCAGTCAGTCCCTGTGGAGAAAAGTTGTCACGTTCTGTAAAGTGCCACACCACGTGTCCCCATTCTCCCTTGCCCCGGCTCGGGGTGCCCAGTCTTTTCTTTAATGCACCCCACATGGTCTGATTTGTGTTGCTGGGGTGGTGAAAGCAGTGCCCGGTAGATTCACTTCCTGTGGGGCGGGGCTCCTGGGCTGGAGGACACGGCAGGAATTGTCCCCCAAGCTTGCCAGGTGTCCACCCCTTCTCTCAGCCTGCCCCTCACCTTGGCAGGTGGGCTCCGGGCCACAGAGCCTGGGGGTCTGAGGCAGCCGCAGTCCCTTCTCGTTAGCCCCGGGGGTGGGGTGGGGGTGGGGTGAGAGGCCAGGCTGTGCCGCCAGCGCTCTGCTCCCGATTGGGACCAGCGAGGCCGCCCACGCCCTCCTCCGGGGCTGGGTGCCTCCTTCCGTGCACTGAGCCCAGGGGCAGGGGCAGCCCCGGAGGCCGGCACACGCTGCCCAAGCCCCTGCTGCGTGCCCGGCCCGCGCTGGGGGCAGGAGGGACGGGAACCGCCGGGCGAGCCCCCACCCCGGGGCTGCCTCCCTTACGGCCCCTCCTGCTCCGCTCCACGACCCGCCCCGGCTCCGGAGCTGGCTTCTTTCTTGTTGCTCCCACATCTGCCTGCAGGCCCGGGGGTGGGGGTGCTGCCTGCCCTCCGGGGCGTGGGAAAGGAAGATGGACCGGGGCCACGTGGAGGGGCCCTCGGTTCCCAGCCTGTCTCCTCTGCTCCACGAGTCCCCTCCCTCTTCCCCCCTCCCCTCTCTCCCGTGCTCCTGTTCTAGTGGCTTCCTCCCCATTTCTCCTGCTGCTTCCTTTTCTCTCCTCCTTCCCCGTGGCCCCCTCGGCCCCCTTGCACCGCCCCCTCCCCGGCCCTTCTGGCCCCCTTGGTCCCCCAGACCCCCCAACCTCCCCTCGGTCCCCCTGGCCCCCCTCCCTCTGTTCCCCCACCCCCTCTTTCTCTCTGTTGTGCATCTGGTTCTCCTGCCCACTTCTTGGCCCCCCAGCCTGTCCTCCCTATCTCCCTCCTTCCCCTTTCCTTGCCCTTGACTGTGGGGGAGGGTCACCACTCCCCACACCTGCCCATTGCCCTCAGGTTTCCTCCCCTCGGGCACTGGAGGGCTCCGTGGTACCCCTCTTTATCTCGATTTGGCTGCAGACTTTATTCTCTGAGCTTTCTAGGGAAAGAGGAGGGACTAGAGGAAGTGTGGGAGGTGGGTTTTTCTCCTGGAAACCTGAATTACGTGCTAGCATGGCGCCCCATGCTTCCTGCCTGTGGGAGCCCCTTGAAAGGGGACCCTTGCATGCTGGGGAGGTGTTTCCCTGGTCATCGCTCATGATATTCTCCTGCCCCGTCTTTATGTCTTTGGTTCTGTTAGAGCCAAAATGTGTTAATTAGTTAGTGATATTTTTATTCTTAAAATACGAGAACTTGAAATACTGCTTTTCATCCACGGCTGTAAAACTGGCTGTAGCATCCCCTAATGTAACCCGATCGGGAAAGAAGGTGTGTACCCAGCCACAGTACCAGTCAAGGGAGGGATGTTCATCCTGACGATGAGAATCCTTCTGAGAAAACCTTGTTTTTCGAATGGAGTGGATAGGAAGGGGGAAGGGGAATGTGTTATCTGGTTGTGATTTGGAGTTTCCAGACACAGTTTGGTAACCTGCACCAGTTTCTGGGGGTTTCTCCATGTTTCTGGGGTTTTCTTCACGTGCCCACTAACAGTTGTGGCCCCGAGACTTTGGGGTCCCCGACTCGGTCAGCCCAGCTGCCCTTCTCCAGGAAACGTTGCTGCCATTGCAGGAGCAGTTGTCGTAAATCTGCCCCAACGTGGGCGATGTCTCCTGCAAGACTGAGGCTGGGGGGCGGCGTGCGGGGGTAGGAACGCATGCCCTATGGCACACAGGACAGCCCCACCACAACGGCCTGACCCGATGGCCGCAGCGCTGCTGTCCAGAAGCCCGTCTGTAGCCTGCAGCCGCAGTGTCCTTCCGTCAAGGACCGACGCGCTTGTCTCTGGTCCTCGGGGACGGCTTACACGGGGCCGCGTCTCGGCCCGAGGGCTGCTGGTAGCGACGAATCTGGGCGGCCCTGGACACCTGGATGGACAGGCCCTCCGGGAGCAGCCCTCTCTTTGGCAGGACCCTGCCTGCCCCTGGGATGTAATCCCTGTTCACATCTAGGCCGGGGCTCCTCAGACGGGGACCGCATGGGGGACAAGCTGGCCACCGATTCTTCTGGACAGGACACTGATTCTGACTCACGCCTGCACTCTCCCAGTTGTAGGAGAGGGAAACCCAGGTCAGGCTGGCTTAAGAAGCAAAGCATGTTCATTGCTTCCCGAATGGGAAAGGTCAAGGTCATTCATAGCTTGAATTTCTGGAGCTCAGTGTCGTGAAGATGTGGTCTCCCACCTTTGGGCATGCTGCGTTGCTTTCTGTTGGCTCTGCTCATGGCCAGGTGGCAGGGCGTCCATGGGCAGCTCCAGGCAGACATCCCTTCGCTGCCCCCAGTGGGAAGGAGTTCTGTTTCCCCTAGTGCTGACGACAGTCTTAGAAGATTCTTGGTGACGTGGGCCACACCCCTTGCCTGCTGATCACTGTGTCTGCTGGTCACACGAGGGCTTTGTGCCTGCCCCTCCAGCAGTGGGCCCGTGGGACGCGGTGTCCTCCAAGGGCAGTCAGGCTGCTCTTACCAGCAGAGGAAGGCTTGGTGTCAGAGTGGCCCCAGCAGCTCATGCCCACTGAAGCCTTCAGGCTGCTCGGAGCCCACGCCTGGCTCTGGAGCCCATCCTGTGACATGTGTGCCTCTCTACGCTGGGGTTTCTCAGCTGCAGAACAGTCGATACTTTGGGTTGGAGAATTCTTTGCGGTGGGGACTCAGCTGTGCATTGCAGGATGTCGAGCAGCATCACGGGCCCCTACCCAGCAGCGCCCACATTCTATCCTTATTATGATGATTCAGGATGTCTCCCAAGGTTGCCACATGTCCCCTGGGGGCACAGCTGCTCCAGGTTGAAAACCACCACTCTGCACAGATCCACCGAATGTTGTCGTGGTCTCGTTTTGTCTTGTTGGACGTAAATGGGATCTTATAGTACATGCCTTCTTATTTTCTTTCGGCTTCTGAAGGTATTTCCTAGCTTGAGGAAACTGTTATTTATGGAACTCTTACAATGGATACTTAGATTGTTTTATTTCCTGGCCCTTGCAGAGCTGTCCGAATTGTCCTTGTATAGATCTCTTTGTACATACTGTAGGTATTTCTCTAGGATAAATAGCTACAAGTGGATTTGCTAAGGTGAAGGGTATCTACATTTTTTACTTTAATAGGCCCAACCAAGTTGCTCTCCCAAAAAGCTGGACCAATTTTCAATCACACCAGCAAGGTAAAAGGATACTTTGTCCCCATGGCCTTGCCAACATTGAGTATTGTCAGTCTTTTAAATTTTACCAGTCTGATAGAGGAAAACAATTGCATTTCATTGATGTTTGAATTTGCGTTTTCCTTATTACTTGTGAGGTTGAGCATATGTCTGTGCTTTAATTTGCCATTTGTATTTTCATTTGGCACATTGCCTGTCTGTGTCCTTGTCCCATTGTTCTGGTACGGTATTGCTCATCACTTTCTTGTCAATTACTGACCTTTGGATAATAATCCTTTGTACTGCATGTTTTGGTCCCTTGCTTGTCCTTTAACTTTATTTATGAGATTTGTTGAGTGTTCTTTTGTTTCCTGGTCTCCCAATCTTGGAGGCGTGGAATTTCTTGGCTGCCCTGTACTGTGCCTTATTCATTTCACTATTGCAGCAGCCTTGAGCATTTTGTGGACATTATTTCCATTTTAAAGGTGAAGAAAGAGATGTTCAAAATGGTTAGTAAATAACTTGTCCAAGGTCACACAACTCAAGTGTCAGAGCCAGAGTCATGGCTGGACTCTGCACCTTCAGTGACGGGATTTTATCTGGACGCCAGCTGCCTGCGGAGGACAGAATGGAGGCCAGTGGGTGGAAGTTGCAGAGAAACAGGTTCTGGCTCATCTGTCAGTGTCTCCGACCGTCTGTTCATCTGCCGGACTGTTGGCCTATCCAGCCGTCCTGCTGTGGGCTAGGTGCTGGGGATGTATCTGGAAAGGATAGAGACACGGTCTCAGTCATCGGCTACGTGATTTAAGAGAGATTGAACTTGGAGAGCTGTTCAAAGTCACGGTGGTTTTACCAAGAACTGGTCTTGACATCCCCGCCCTGCCCCACCAACCACATTTTTTACCTATGTCCCAGGCAGAAGGTGACCTCTGCAGCTCCTATCCAGGTTTATAAGTTGGCAAAAACTTTGCTGACTCTCACATTTTCCTCAGCAAACAGGAGCCTTACCCACCCTGGATCATTACCCATTTTGCTGTCACAACGTGAAAAATGGGTACACGGGCATCCGTCCTTCGTGAGGCTGACCCAGTTGCAAGCAGCAACCACGTACCGGCCAACTCCCAGCCTGGCAGCATCAGAGTTAGAACTCCAGACTAAAGACTTTCTCCTGGAGCAGGGCATCCCGGAGAGTGGGGGATAGGGCTCCACAAAAGCCAGGGGTCTCGGTTTTCACCAAGGTTCCCCCATGTAGCCAGCATGCCTGCCAGGGTTAGATCCCTAGTCTGCACTGGGCCCCTGGAGTCTAGACCCTGGCCCATGCAGGGTGTGACCTTCAACTCCGTAGGTAATGCTCACCTAGACACCCACTGTTCACCCCGTAGAAGGTCAGCTGCATGGAGCCAGAGCTGTGTGGTGGTTTCATTCACTGCTCTGTCCCCAGTGCCTAGAACATGGGAGGTAGGCTCATTACATGTTTGATGACTGACTGACTGACTGACTGAAGGAAGGAAGGAAGGATGGATGGATGGATTCTAATGGGAGGCCCCTGGTCTGCCACCTTGATGTCATACTCTTGGTGTCAGTTCTCGAACCATAGTGTATTCTTACAGGAACCTCATGTCAGACTTCGCACTTTGGGTTTGTTACAAAACTCTTTCCTAAAAGCCAGTCCCTCCTGGGTCGTGCCTCTTACCATTGAAGTTCAGCCTTCTCAGTTTCCTCACTGACGAAAACAACCTTCCTTGTCGTTCGTAACTGGCCCAGCCCCAGTTCACGAAGTCTACCTGACCTAGGTACCCGTTGTCCCATGGTGCAGCGGGGTAGTTTCCCTTGAGCTTAGTGGTTAAGGGTGGCTCGTCCTGCTGCAACCCTCAGACGTTCCCATCGTCGCCTTTACATGCTCAGGGCCTCCATCCCAGCCCATGCCCCAGAACGCTAGGGAGTGGGCAGAATAGTTTAGGGTCAGCAAGAGGGCCTTTATGAAGGTCCGACAGCAAGGATGTGTTGAGTCAGGCACTGTGCTATAGACATGGTTGCCCCCCACCATGGGAGCATACAGTCTAATCCAGTGGTTTTCAGCTGCCGGTCTGTGGACTATGTTCAGTCCGCCAGAAAATTCCTTCCAGTCCATGAATGTTTTTATATTCTTAGGATGTATTTATAAGAGAAGAATACATTTTTTCAGTGTGATTTAAACTTTCATGGACCGGCAGGAAATTTCTGGCAGACTGGATGTGGTCTGTGGGTCGGTGGTTGAAAACCACTGGTCTAATCAGAGAACAGACTTTTTTAAAGGCAGGCGTGTCCATTCTTTTGGCTTCCCTGGGCCACACTGGAAGCACTAACAACAGCTGATGAGCTAAAATGTGTGTGTGCATAATTTTCGTAATGTTTTAAGAAAGTGTAGAATTTGTGTTGGGCTGCATTCAAAGACATCCTGGGCCACCTGCGGCACAAACTTGCGCTCAACATATTAGTGTAAAAGTGACATACGGGTAGATCTGTAGTTGCATACTGTGAATGTCCTCCGAAGGAGTACTAAACAGCATTCCAGAGACTATGAGAAGGGACTCAGTTAAATTGAGGGTAAGAAAGGGATTCTTTGAGGAATTTTATTCATTTCTAGAAGATAATTTAGAGTTAACTAAGTAAGCAGGAGAGGAAGCTTCCAGGCTGAGGGAGCAGTTTGTACAAAGCCCCTGAGGTAGGAAAGAGTGTGGTACATTAGAGGAAGTAAGAAGCTGGTGTGAAGTGAATGGGAGAGAAGTGGGAGGTGAGCTCAGTGCGCTGCAGACAGCTGGCTCTTTCAAGGTTTTGTCTATCTGCCTGTCTGGGCATCCATGCACCCATGCATCCGCCCATGCATCCCTCCCTCCCTTCCTCCCTTCCTCCCATCCATCCATCCATGCATCCATCTATCCATCCACCCACCCACCCACCTACCTGCCTACCTAACCACTGTTGCAGGAGTCCAGGTGAGAGAGGGTGCTGGTTCAGACATGCAGAGTGGCTATGGAGAGGAGAATAGGTGATGTGTCTGAGATGCCAGTGTACTGGGTTTCTGGGGACATGAGACAATGGTTCTGCTGTGGACTCTAGAATCCCTCCAAGTTTAATCTGTCACTTATTTTGCCACTTACTTTGTAGTTGAATGACCTTTTATGATGAAATCTGTATTAATCTTGTCGAAGTCACAATTTTTTCACCTTTAACATTGGGATACTACTTTGTTTATCAGGTTGTCATGAGCACTCAGTGCATGCGTGTCGCTAAAGCCCTCAGCCGGTGTCCGGCCTGCTCCGTGAATGGACAGGATCCAGGGAGTGCAGTTGCTCAGCCACACAGGCGCACCCTGCTGCAGGCACACACATGTGCCCAGGAACAGAAAGACCCGTGTGGTGTGAGTCTCTACACCACATGTGTGCACTTGTGGACCTACGGTGGCCCACAGCCTCATAAATGTGTTCCTGTCCAACAGGGAACCTGGAGCTCATGTCACCCTGTCCTTCCTGCCCGTAGCTTTAGTGTTGGGACACATGCACCTGCCTGTCCCTCTTTTGCTCTTGGGTTCAATGGAGACTGGATTGCCTGAACTGCAGCCCAGCGCTTCCCAGCTGGGCGATGGCGAGCTGCTGGCTCCTCACCTGCAAGTGGCAGTGTCCGCCTGAGGTGGCGGAGGCAGCAGGTAGAAACAGTTTGCAAGCAGTTAGGCAGCTGTTCAGATGTCAGCTGTCATGATTTATGTTTATGTGATGAATGTTGTCCCAGGGCCTGCAGCATGGGAATAATGATTGTATTTCTGTGTGTGTGTGTGTGTGTGTGTGTGTGTGTGTGTATATATATATATAAATAACCCTGTGTATTGGTGGGTAAATGCCTCTCCTAGCTGGGGTGAACTCTCTTGCAATCTTTAGAACTTGGATTGTGCTTGCCTTGGGGGTGGAGAGGGCTTTTGCATCACCTTACTAGCTCACCTAAACTGACGCACTTACACCATTAGGGCTGTCGTGGAGCCTTGGTCTCATCGGGGTAGGACGAGTGGGGCTGTTGCTCTCAGGTTTGGATCTTTTCTCCTCTGCACAGATACAGAGAAGCATTCTGAGTCCAACCTTTAAAGGTTATCTCCTTGTGCCGCCGGCAGACTCATCCCTGAGAGACTGTGAATTTGAGCTCCTTGCCAGACGTCCCAGCAGAGCGAGATTCTGTCACACTGCTCTGGCTGTCGAGAGCTGGAGGCAGCAGCTCACGTTGGTGCCACGTGCAGGCTTCTTTGCAGGGGCTGATAAAGAGGAGCGTGTGACGAACGTGTGGGTGCTGATGGGGGTGCCTCAGGAAGGCCTCTATCCTGACCGTCATACAGGGCAGCGTGGCTGGGTGGGAGGCATCACACCTCTGGAGTTGCAGTGCTGCTGGTCTGAAGTGGCCCAGATGAGAGGAGGTAGGTTGGAGGTGGAGAGCCAGGCACGGTGTGGAGGGAAACAGGGTTCTGAAAACAGGAAAGGAAATGGAACTGCATTTTACAGCATGTGACTACGAGGAAGCTGCATGCTGGGCTGTGGAAGGAACTGAGTCATGTCACCAAGTCTCCCCCTCCCCTCTCTTTTTTTATATGACTCTATGAAAAAGAGGACATGGGAAATGGATACATAGGGCCATTGTGAAGAGTGAGCACTGATATTTATTGAGCCTCTCATGTACCTAATTCTGATGCCTTGCCCCCACCCCCATGAGGGGAGGTACTTTCATCTCTGTTTACAGATGGGTAACCTGAGATCAGAGAGGTGCAATAACCTGCCCAATGTAACACAGCTAGTGAGTAGCAGGCTGCGCTACAAATCTAGGTCTAGGTGACCTTTCCAGCTCTATGTTTTTTAAGAGAAAGATGTGTCTCTTTCTTATCTGAGTTCCCCTAAGAAGAAAAGGAGAAAGAATGTGAAATGAAGATGAGGATGGATGATGGTTGAGGATAATGGCTGATGATAATGGTTGAAGGTGATGCTTGATGGTGGTGGTTGATCATGGAGGGTGATTGTTGAGGATGATCTTTGATGGTGATGGTGGAGGGTGATGCTAGAGGATGGTGGTAGAGGATGATGGTTGATGGTGATGATTGATGATGATGATGGTTGATTGTGATGGTGGTGGTGATTGAGGATGATTGTTGAGGACAGTTTTGATGATGGTTGATTGTGATGATGTGGTGGTGATAGTTGAGGATGATGGTTGACGATAATGGTGATGGTTGATGGTGTGGTTGAGGATGATGGTTGAGGATAATGATAGTGGTGATGGTTGATGGTGATGACTGATGATATGGGTGAGGATGATGGTTGAGGATGGTTTATGAGGGTGATGATAGTGGTTGATGATGGGGATGATGAGATGATAGTTGATGGCAGCAGCTTTGTTTCCTGAATGCTTTCCATGTGCCAGACATTGTGTCAAGTTCTCTCCATGTTTCATCTCCTTAAACTCTCACAACACACTGATGGCAAAGTTCTAATTACAGCTGCAGGAATAAGAGGAGGCTCATGTTTTCCTCAAATAATCCTGTCTGTGTTAAGGAAAAGCATATTGAGAAAGATCCAGGAATCTTTTCACTGTTGAGAGAAAATTTTCTACACATTACAGCTAACAGGTTTCCAAAAATTCATGGTGAAGGGCTTAGCAGAGCCGCGGGAACTGAATGGGCTTTTTAGACCTCACAGCTCCCCTGGGACCTCGAGTTGAACTCTTTCCCTGGACTTGCTAAAGGCACGAAGTGTGCTGCTTTGAGTTTCTACTTTCTTGGCTTTGAGGAATAGCACCCCTCACTTCGGACTCCCAGGTCTTGTCATGAAAAAGAAACAAGCTGTGACTGGTTTATCTTCTGTCGGTTTTTCAAACACCTTGGGCTTCGGAGCCCTGTGAATCAGTATGCAAAGCCCACTTCTGTTACTTCCCATCTGTGCCATCTCAGCCAGGGCACTTAACCTTTCTGGGCCTCATTTTCCTCATCTGTGAAATGTAGCTACTGACTACGTCGTCTTTAGGGTTGATGTGAGAACCAAGTGCTATATATGAAGAACATGCCAAGCACCGTACCTGGCACGTAGTCAGTGCTTAGTGTCTCTTCCATGTTCCCATCTTGCTGTCCCAACAGCAGCACTCTATTTAACGTATGTGCTTGCTAGTTTATTGTCTATCTCTCAAACTTTCTCCATGAGCACTGTTTTATTTTTCTGCTGCATCCTGGTGCCTTGAAGGCTTGTTGATAAATATTTGTTAAATGACAGAATGAGCAGACATGTATACACACATTAGGGAAACAGGTATTGTGCACAGAGAGTCAAGACATGCGGCAAAAGATGAAGCCAGTGAAGTGAGCACGAGTCTCGTATCCGGGCTGGTCCTGATTTGCCCCGTGGAGGCGGAGCTCTATGCAGTGATGCTGTGAGGTATGCCTCTGCACCATTGGGTCAGAGGGAGGCAGGACCACAGGCGGCCTCACTTCGCATGTGTCTGTGTCAGAACCTTACAGGTATGATGGGAAGGACTCAGTGGTGTTCAAAGGATGACGTGTGCTTTTCAGGTTCCAGCAGCCAATTTCTGTTTCCACATGGCAGTGCCGTGACTTCCTCTTGTCAGCCTCCCTCAGAGGTGAAAGGGCGTGCCCTTTAAGAGTGGAGTATGGAGTCCATCTAGGGTGTGGCCACTGCCCAAGGCTTGAGTCCCCCAGCCAAGTGGCCCCATTACCACTTCCTGTTCTCTTTATGCAGGATAGTTTTGTTTGTTTGTTTGTTTTGTGTGTGTGTTTTCTGCCAGTGCATATTGCACAGAGAAAATTCAAGAGAAAATTTAATAGTGAGTGGTTTTGTCTCTTGAATGTGCCGATAACACGAAGATGATATATTCTGTCTTCGGGCCCCTCTTGGAACAACTGAAATCTTGCTAAGCAGCCTATTTTGAGAACCAGAGACTTCTGGTACCTGAAAATTATTACTAATAACACCTAAATATCTTTATTGGCACTTAGAGGCAGAGATCATATAAGAACCTAGGGGCTTAATTTAATATGAAGTGTGCAGGGAGAGAAGGAGCTTATAGCCAGCAAAGACTGTGAAATGATTGAATTCGATTGTTGACACAGACCTGGTATTTGAGAGTGGGGTCCTATCTGTGAGTGTACTCATATTCCCTCCCTCCTTCCATCTTCTGTTATGGATCAGGCACTGTGTTAAAGATCGGACTACAGTAATGGGAAAGCGTAGACTAGATTCTTATTGTCATGAAGATGCACCCTAGTAAGGGGAAAGCAAATATTAATTAACCACATAAATAAATGCAAAATGACAGCCCTGATATGTCCATCCACAGAAGAGCGGATAAATAAACTGTCACGCATATGTGACACAGTGGAACTCTAGATAGCAAGAGAGTGAAGATCTATAATTATATATAGATGAATCTCACAATTTTGAATGAAAGAAGCTAAATACAAAAAAAAAAAAAAGAAAAGAAAAAGGTAAAGAAAAAATAACACACCAGGTAATTGCATTTATCTAAATACAAAAGTAGGCAAGACTAGTCCATGCTATTGGTGGCGTTGACTGTGTGTAACAGCAGAAACAAGCTTGACCACTGTGCCCTCGGGCCCCTGGCCACCAAGTCAGCCACAAGGAAGGTAGATGACAACACCACCCTTGTGTTCACTGTCAAGGCCGACAAGCGCCCAATCACACAGGCTGTGAAGAAGCCCTGTGACAGTGATGTGGCCAAGGTCAGCACCCTGATCAGGCCGGATGAAGAGAAGGCACATGTTCAACCGGCTCCCAACTGTGATGCTTTGGAATTTGCCAACAAAGTTTGATCATCTAAACTAAGTCCAGCTGGCTAATCTGTTCCCTGTAAAAAATGAAGCAATACAAACTCCTGACCCTCTGGGCCTGGCGGGGAGTTGCAGCTGATGTGGGTCGCTTAGCTTAGCGGGGCTCAGGGTAGAAGTGAGGGGCCGGGAGAGAGCAGAAAGCGGTCACCAGGGCCTGGTGAGAAAGCAGGACCAGGCCCGGGAGAGCAGATTGCTAAGGCGTCAGAGTGAGACCGGTGCTGCCTTTAGCTCAGCAGGTGTCAAAGGTCACGCATCCCTTTGGAGGCCCAGCCTCTGGATTATCACCCATGGGTGTATTGTTTAGTCAGGGGAGCAGCAAATCCTTTTTCTGAAAATCATTTTGCTTCTGAAACCAGAGGGCCCGTGAGGAGCAGGAGAACCAGGAGCGGTGGCTGCACAGGCAGCCGCGATGCACAGTCTCAGTCCGATGCAGTCCACTCTCCTTCACTGACCAAAGCAGTTTTCTAAAGAGAAAGAGAAAAAGAGAGAACGGAGAATGGAAGGGGGTGCTCAGTGCAGCAAGAGAAGCTCACATGCCAGAGGGAGGGAGAGGCACAGACAGATGCGCCCAGCCCCGGGTACATCCTGAGGCCACCTCCTGGGTCCCGGAGTGTGCACGCACGATGCAGGTGGCCGGGACCTGGTCTCCCCTGGGCCAGTCTCCACGTCCAAGTTCCTTTCGCATCGTGAGCATCTGGCCGCTTAAGCTGCACGTGTGGGGGTCCTGCCTCTTCCAGCCTTGGGCACCCTTGAGATAGACAACCACCCTGTGTTCTCTGCAGGCCCAACCTGGTCCCTCCCCTGCTGACCCAGCTACCTCCTGCCAAGACCTCAGGGCCAGGCTTGGGCCCTGGCCAGATTGCTTTCCAAATGGTTTTATTTCATATTTTTAGTTATTAAAAAAAGTGTTTTGCTACTTTAATGTGTCGGTCAGCTGAGGCTAAGTTATGCCGATGTGACAAACAGTCCCCAAGTGTCGGTTGCTCACAGCATTAAGTCTATTATGTGTCTGTTCTCCACTCGTCCCTTGTGGGTCTGCTGTGGTTCTTTTCCACGTTATCTCTGTGCCAGCACCCAGGACAAAGAAGACACCCTGAAAGGGACATCCTGCCCTCACGGCCGAGGGGGAGGATGGCAGACCATGCTTTTGAAAGCTGTTCAGGAGTGACGCTTGTCACTTCCACACGAAACCTAATAATAAGGGACCAGGAGGAAGTGTTCAGTCAGAGGGGGGCCCTGCTGAGAGGGGATTGGGACATTTGTTGGAACTGTAATCGCTATACCTCAAAAAGTGGTTCTCGCTCATTATGAGAAAATCAGGAAAGATAGTTAAGTATTACCATTTTTTGCCACGTAGAATGCATACTTTTTTGCCTGAATTTGTGAGGGGAAAAATAAGGATACACATTATACATGGTTAGTACTAATTCCTTATCTATATAAATGTTTTTAATTCTTTTATTTATGCTTATAAGTTAAAAGTGTAACTCAAAAATCAGTGACAACATCTGTATAAAAAATAATACCCTGGGATACAATAATTGTTTTTTTAAGTGTTAAATTTATTGGGGTAACATTGGTTAGTAAAAATTACATGGGTTCCAGGTGTACAGTTCTACAGGGCATCATCTATGTGTTATGTGTTCATCACCCAGTGTCATTTCTCCTTCCATCACCATATATTTGACTCGCCCTCCCTCCTCCCCTACCCTCCTCCCCCCTTATCCTCAGGTAACCACTAAATTATTGACTGTGTGCATGAGGTTTTGTTTTTTGGTTGCTTTCAGTTTTATATTCCATGTATGAGTTATATCAAAAAATAAATGCTAAAATTCTTTTGTAGTACAGAAAACAAAAACCTAAATATAAACAAACAAATATTTGAATTAAAAAATTAAAACAAAAGATTTTTTTTTCCCCTGAAAGTTTGGGCCAAAAATGTGGGTGTGCATTTTACACGGGGGGCACATTATACATGGCAGAATGTGGTATGTAGCCACAAAAATGATGCTGTGGATCAGACTTGTCCAACCTGTGGCCCAGGGCGGCTTTGCATGCAGCCCGACACAGATTCTTCAAACATTATGAGATTTTTTTGCGACCTTTTATTTTTTTGGCTCATCAGGTGTTGTAAGTGTTTGTGTATTTCATATGTGGCCTAAGACAATTCTTCCTCCAATGGGACCCAGGGAAGCCAAAAGGTTGGACACCGCTGGTACGGATCTTTTATGTCTGGTTGGAAGGTTATTTCTTATATATGATAAAATAGGGAAAAACAGGTTACTAAATAGGATATATAGTGTAGTCCTATTAAAAAAAAATCCCCCCAAATTTAAGTGTGTTTAATAGCGTAGGAAAATAAAATAGAAAGATCCAGACCAGATGTAGCCAATCCAGATGTCTACAGAGCCTGGGTGGGAAATGAACCAGATCAACTCTGCCTCTGAGCACCAACGGCTTGTCACCATGGAAGAATTTGGGCTCTGTGTCCCCCCTACTCCAATCTTTTAGGCTTTTTTTTAAGTGAAAATCTGGATTTAAATGTCAAAACCTCTCATTTTTAAATTTTAACTTGCATGGTCTGCAAGTGTAGCTGCTCTTGATGTGAACCAAAGTGATTTTCTCTGGGTGGTGAGATTTTGTTATTTTTTTTTCTTTTTATCTATTTTCTAACATTACCACAAAACTAAGCATGTCTTTGAAACAAATAATGATGAAAAAACAAACAGGAATATAATTAATAAAAAGGAAAATTATATGAGGGCTGTCTGGAAAGTATCAAGCCATATGCTATGAAAAGTAGAGGCACTTATGACTGGAGTTTTTCTAGACAGTCCTCGAATTATTTAGCGCCAGGAATTGCCCTTGACACTGTAAGTCACTATTCAGTTGCTGGTTAATCAAAAATTTGTGATCTAAAGCATCCACGGTGCTTGGAGTGGTTTGACGTTAATAAAATTGCCAAGGATGCTTTGCTGTGGTCAGGAGAGGCTGAACCCCAGAAGGGTCCAGGGAAAGCAGCTCTGGGTCCTTCTGGGCGATTTGCTGCCCTCAAACTCCAGAGTTCTCTGGGCTGGCTTCTACTGACAGAGCCCTACGCATCTTCCTGAAAATGACATGGGGACTGCAGAGACGCAGAAAAAGCCAGTGTTTTCGGTGGGAGAAAGGAGAAACATTTGGAGGGCACATTCCAGAAGAGTTGCATCATATGAAACACTTGGACTGCCATTGAGCAGTTATTTAAAGCGGAAGAACCTCTGTTTGCCAAATCCGCCTTTTGGCGTTAAGGATGCAGGATATGGCATGGGGCGGCAAAGAGAATTTGTTGGATGTGCACGTGAATGTAGGAGTAAGCTTGAGACTCAGCACTGCTGCTGAATATTCAGGGTTGGCTTTTTCCATTTCTTTTTCCTCCTCAACTGTAATTCCCTGCCTCATCACCCATCATGCAGATGTGACTCTTATGCATTTTCTAATGTGACTCTTTCCCTAAACAGTAATCAAAACAAGGTTTTGAGCTGTATTTGAGCTGCAAATAAGTTTAGCATAAAATGCAATTATTCGCCTCAAAAAATCAACACAGACAATTTGGACATTTGAAAGGCTTGAATTACCCTTAATCAGAACTCAGAATGGCGTCCATTGCAAGGATTAAAATAAGCTAGGACTCAGCCCTAGTTGATAATAGCCAGTTTCTTAAAAAAAAAAAAAAGAAGAAAGAAAGAAAGAAAGAAAGAAACTTTAAAAAATGCTAAGAGTAGTTCATGCTTATTATAGAAGATTTGGAAAATAAAGGAAAATTAGAAGGAAAACATATGACTCACAGTCCCATTACACAGCTATAATCACAATTAATATCTTCTAGTCTCTTCTCTGCATTTTTTTCCTCTAGATGGAATCATGCTTTTGCCCTACTTTTTAATGTAACAAAATTTCCCCATGTTACTCTATACTTAAGTTAAAATCATCTTTCGCAGCTATAAACTATTCCACCAGAATGATGTAATGTAATTTCTTTGATCATTCTATTAAAGGACGAACTAAATTGAGGCATATTAAAATATTTAAGAGTTTGAGCAGCCATTGATTTGAATTGAGCAGCAGCAAACCAGAAGTGGTTAGAGTGCTCCAACTATAGGGGCTGCAGGCAAGGTTTTTGTGGAGAAGGTATAGAAGCAAAGAGAGGAAATGATTTGATTGGCTGTGGCGTGAGCACATGCTTTAGTTGGCAAAGCCTAGTTGGCTGTTGGTGATCGGTTGCTCTTAACCTTTAGGTATCCCCAGTGATTCACTCTGGCTTAGGTTTCGGTTAGGCAACCGAGGTGTTAGCGCCCCTCGGTCTAATGGCCTCCATGTCTGATGAATTTCACAGTTCCTGTTGTTCAACATTTAGGTGTTCCCCATTTTCTCACTGCCCCAAACAATTACAGAGAACCGTGTTATCCTTCAAGCCTGTACTCTCTTTAGATTCTTTGTCTGAACAGGTCTGAGGTTGGAGGAGGTGGTGTTCGCCCTGTGGTACCGTACGGTGGGCGTGGACTTCCGGATGGACACCAGTTCCAACCCTGACCCCACTGTTTTCTTGCTCTGTGACTGCAGACAACTTATTAAAGTACCTGTGGCTCATTTCCTTGTCCACACAGTGGGGACAGTATCACCCAGACTTGCAAAGTTGGTGTAAATTTTAGAACAGTGACCGTGATGTACCTGGCTTCTACGGGGCACTTAGGGAACTTTGTATGCTGTTGGCTGCAAGGAACAGAAGATCCCATTGGCAGTGACCTTGAAATCAGATGCACCCACTTGGGACTGGGGTTATCCCCAAGTTTATGTCTCAGCCCTGCCCTGAGAGAGCTGTAACCTTGGGCAAGTTATGTAATACCCCTCAGCCTCTCTTTAGTCATTTGTACAAAGCTCACAAAGAACTATGAGCATGAAATGAAATTAACAAAATGAGATTATATATGTTCACCTCATACTTTATAGTTCATACTTAGTGCATGAGACCCATCATCATCATCATCATCATCATCATCATCATCATCGTTATTAATTTCCGTCATCGTCATTATTATCAGAGCTACCAGTGAGTTCTGTAGAAGCCGCTGTGGGAAAATAAGGGGACACATCTGGCTCTGTCTGTGAGCGGAGGTGAGAGGTCAGAAAAACTTCCAAAATGAAGTGAAGCCTGAACCAGCCTTGAATGCCGAGTGGGGACAAGTCCAAGGGATGAGAGAGGCCAAGGGTCGAGCATGCTCCCTGGCCCAGCGGACGCGGCGTGACTGGGAGAAGGCGTTAGGAGAATGGGCAGGACCCCAGTGCAAGTGTCAGATGAGGGCAGACCCTGAGAACGGCGCCCCGCTCACTGAGCCGTCGGGGGTTGGGAGGAGGAGCAGAGAGTTTTAAATTCTTCTCGCTGTTGCATTCGTTGGGGCTGGAGCCTTGATTTTTCCCTTACATTGCTGTTACTGATCCGCAGTACATGAGTGACACTCTGGGCCGTAATGAAAAACTCTGATAGAAGACATCGGGAATGAAATACCTCCCCTTAAAAAAGAGAGACCTTTTTTGCCAAGAGTTTCTGAAAATGGATCTGTGTGTGATGTAAAGTGCCCTTTTGTTTTCTCCCTGAGTTGAACAAGGTCCAGCAATAATGAAGTTAAGTGAACGTGTTCTGCGTTGGGGTGGTCAGCATTCGGGCTCTGCTCTTGCGCCCACTGTCTTCTGAGCTGTGACTTCCACCCATTACTGGCACCACACGATCAGGTGACACTCACAGCCTAGGGGATAGCTCATGTGCCCCGTTCTGGAAGTTCGTGTGTTCATTCATTTGTTCTTTCATTCACTCTTTTAACCAACCAAGGAACCCACCAACAAATATCTGTGAAGCACACAGTGTGCCAGACTTTCCCTGTGCTCTGGGGTTACACTCATGAGCCAAACGGGAAGACCCCTCTTCCCACAAAGCATGCAAACGCAAGCAGACATGGGAGTTAGATTTCGCAGTGAGTGCTGGGAAGGAAGTCAAATGGCTGATGGGCGGGCAGCATGGGGCTGTGTCCGGTAGAGGCTGCTTCCGATGGGGCTGTCCAGGACGGCCTTCCTTCCTTCAGCGGGTTGGCCTTGGGAATACGGAAGTCCTGGGGCTTATGGCCAAGTAAGTGAACGGGTCCTCTCCATTCACAAATTCAGCGGTTACCGCTTCTGCTCTTTGTATGTCTTTGCTTCCTTAGATTTGACCTCAGGGAATGTTATGGCCTGGCGGAGGAAACAAATGCATTTCGGGGGTAAATGCTGTCTCGGTAATGACCTGTGGTGCGTGAGGGGAGAACACTAGGACTGTAGACATCCAAGGGTAGGGCACTCAGCTTAGACCGGGTTGGGGAGTGTTCAGTGAAGATGCATCTTTGGAGAAGAGACGCTTGGGCCGGCAGGAGGGGGTCAGGCACAGATGGTGGGTGGGCAATTCTACGTGGGGGGAGTGGCCCAAAGCTGGACCATGAAATGACACACGTTAGAAGTTCACATATTCTAGGCCCAGAGTCAGAGCCTCTATTAACTGTGAAGTCCAGGTACAGGGCAAGCTTAGTCTGGATCTTTTGCTGGCCAATGACAGAGAGTTAGTTTAAATGTTTAAAAAAAAAAATAGGAAAGAGAGAGAAAAAAGAGATAGGTAAGAGAGCTCCTGATCTACGCTGACAAAATCCCATGGAAGCTTCCAGAACAGAGAGGGGGCAGGAGCTTGGTCCCTGAGGCCCAGAGGCTGGACTCACCACCTCCCTGTCTCACTGCCTCTCTTCCTCATGCCTCTCCCATGCTGGGCATTCATTCTTCAGGGTCAGAAAGACCAGTGGATAGAGAACTTTCTCCTGGTTTGACCATGTATCTCTCTTAGGGAGGGGCTTTGGGGACCCCCCTTGGATGGATGTGCCCAGCCCACAGGCATGGGGCCTGGAGGTAGGATTAACTGGGGCCCTCTCATTGGGGTGAGGGTGTAGGTACAGGTGGTTCTGTGCCAGTGCCTCTAGGGTGCCATGGACCGGGGCTGAGGTGGTTCCAAGAGGAAGTGGCCCCAAGCAGACAGGACCAGTGACACTTCTCTGAAAAGTGGGGCACTTGCCACATTCCCTTCTGATCTTGCAGGGGTGTGCTCCTGCTACGGGTAATTACGGTAGTCCCGTCTTGGTTAGCCACAGTCTGGGCAGCTTTGGTCAGTGAATAGAAAGGGGCGGGGACACCTGTCCCGAGGAGAAGTAAGAGTCTACATAACAAGCCTCATTTCTGCTTTTTTTCCTCATTAAATTTGTTGGGGTGACATTGGTTAATTAAATTATGTAGCTTCCAAGTATGCAATCTGTAATACATCGTTGTATATTGCATTGTGTGGAGGAGAGAATTGTACACTTGAAATTATGTAATTTTATTAACCAATGTCACTCCAATAAATTTAATTTTTAAAAAAACAAGTTAGGGAACTGCCCCTCCTTAGCGCACCCTCGTGCACACCCTTGCTGTGATGGCACAGCAGAGGTTCCGAGGGCCTGCCAGAGCATGGCTTTGGGTCCCCCCATCTTTACGCTGTTTTGAGGACAGCGTTTAGAACACACTGGTTTAGGTACTTATTTCCCCAGTTCTTCTTAGCGCTGTACCTGGAGCACCATCTGGGTTCTGGGGGCAGGGGGAGCTTTCTCTATGCTCCCTGCAGGAGGTGGCCACCATGTGATAAGGACACTGCTGGGCAGTGTGCCTGGGCAAGTCCCTGGGTTTCAGGTCTGCCTCACTCATGGTGACTGCTAGGATCCGGTGAGAGAGGGGTGCGTGGTGCTCAGTCAGGGCCGTGCATGATCCTAAGGGGCTTTATATTGTGATGTAGCCTCTCTCAGGGTGGATTTTTCCAAAAGGTTATAACTGTTTCCTGGGAATGCCTGAGAGCATTGCTCTGCTCAAGCCCCCTCAGTGAGCAGGACTGGCACAGGTGATGGCCACACCCCCACTTGTCCTGGGCCTCAGGCCTGGATGGGAGGCAGCAGGTCAGGGAGCTCACGGACGAGTTTCTATTTGGAGACGGGAAGGAATGGAGGCAGGGACGCGGCACCGTTTTTAGTACAGGGAGCCGTGACAGCTTGGTGTGAGCACGGTGCGTGCCGTTGCCGTGTGGTAGGTATGCTGCCACCAGCGGAGCGGGGACCGAGCACCTGGCTGCCTTCCTCCCACCAGCTGCCGATTCGGGAGCCCACCTGTGCTGCTCAGGTGGGCGCGCGTACCCCGACTGCTCCTGTGCCGCCTGGCTCTGGGCTGGGGACAGTGGAGGGGGCCTCTCTGAGCACCTGCTATGCTGAGCACTCAGGGGGTGGGGGAGATTCTGGCCCACACACACTGTGCTCCCAGCCTGTGGGGGAGACCATCACGTGTTCGGGCCATTCTGATGCTGCAGGTCAGGTTGGAGAGAGGTGTCCCAGGGTGCTGGGGGTCATGGGGCGTCGTGGAGGGCAGGTGTCATGTCTGAAATAGACTCAAAGGCAGTGAGGCGGAAGGTGGGGCTGGTGGTCTGAGCCACACCTCCGTCCCCTGTACAGCTGGTGAGCAATCCCATTCCTTCCCATCTCACCCTGGCTCCTTGCCGCCCACAGCTGCTACCCTCCATGTCTGCATGGGTTTTACCACCAGTGCCCCCCGCCCCTCACAGAGCCCACTCATCCCCTGGAAGCTGCTCAGTATTTCCTGCTGGTGGCACAGCCAGTCTGCACCGAGATGGCAGGGCGCCGGGACTCATGTGGGAGCAGAGGAGCTGAAGTGCTGGACAGCGCCCTTCCCCAGGCCCGCAGAGCGTGCCCCGCAGATGCTCCGCTCACAAGTGCCGGCAGCAGGTCTTCCCTTCTCTGGGAAGCCACAGTCCTCCGTGCACCCTCAACGGATCAGCTCGTGTCTCGCTCAGGAGAACACCAACTGCAGAGCCAGTACAGGCCCTGCCAGATGCTGTCTTATGGGTCTTGGGTTAGGTTAGTGAGCCTGCTGGAGCCTTGGTTTCGTCGCTGGTTACCGGGGGTCGTTGTGAGCATTCAGTTCCTCACACAGCGCCTCGTGCACAGTCCTCATACACTGTTAGATGAATGACATGTCAGTGGCACTGAGAAATAGCTCGTTGCCCTCTGCTGCTATTACCCTGCATTCCTGGTTGTGATGGGTGGTGAAGGACATAAAGGTGGCCGTGTCCAGCATGCAGCCGTCCCCTGGACCCATTTCCTCATCTGTAACATGGCCAAACACAGATACTCAGGCACTGGCCATGACTCCTGGGGTGCGGAAGGCACCCACTTCTCTTCTTTGGCTTGTGCTGGCCCGTGACCACATTGGCCCCTGACGGATTTTGTAAATAGAGTTTTATTAGAATGCAGCCATGACCACTTATACCATGGGCTGTCTTTATGCTGCTGTGGCAGAGTCGAGTTTTTGCAACAGACCCGCATGTTCCACCAAGCCTAAAATATTTGCTGTCTGGCCCTTCGCAGAGAACGCGTGCCTCCACTGCTCTAGATGTCCCTCCTCAGCCTCCCGTTCTGCACTATCCATGCTGTGCAGGATGGTCTGTCCTATGTGGGTCTGCCATCGGGTGGGAGCTCGTTGAGGGCAGGGGTTCTTTCACCCCAGGTCCATAGTAGGTGCTCAGTGCCTGTGAGATGGATATACGACCGGCTGGCTGACGGAATGAAATAGACAGAGTGAATGATTTCTAAGATGGAGCTCTTCCTGGGTGAACCTACACTTAGCTTTTCCTCCTGCAGAAATGTGGCCTCAGTGTACATTCGATCCAGAACTTCTCCGTCTGCAGTCCGTCTACTCCCTCCCCAACCCTTCCAATGAGTAGGTGTCACCAGTGAAAGTAGCAGACACTCAACATGGCGCCTACGGTATGCCGGGGTCTTGTACTCAGTGCTTTAGGGACATGAACCAATTCCAGTCTCAAGATGACGTGAGGAACGAGGTTCAGTCACTAATTCCATTCTTCAGACGGGGAACCCGAGCAGCAGAGGGGCTTCCCTAGGATGCCCGGCCAGCAGCTCACGTGTGCAGAGGCCTACGCTCCGACCCCTGCGGCCGGGCCCCAGCTCCTCAGGGCACGTGCAGTGAGGCAGCAGCTTCTCGGGCCGTGTGTTCTGAGACAAGGACGCTCTTTCCAGTTCTCCGCTGCAAACCTGGGACGCACAGCATGGTCACGGGTTGCTCTTCATCATCTGGTGGCATGTTTCATGCTTCGCACTGAATGGGTAATTCAGGATTGATCTGACTCTCTGAGAGGCACCCACCCTGTGCTCAATGAGCAGAGGAGAGCCGAAGGAGCTCATCGAGCACCTTTCTCAAACCCAGAGCTGGCAGCAGGCATTCCATTTGGGAGAGCGGGCCCTGCGGCGGGGACTTTGCGCACGTCCGTGGCAGTGGCGCTCCCGACGGCTTCTCAGAGAGTGGACAGGCTGAGAGGAAAAGGAAAGCAGCACAATAGCTAAGAGAAATGACTCCTGTGGTCATATTATTGCCGCAGGAGCAGAAATACCACAGCAAGTGCACGCATGGTCAGGCACACGTGTTATTTGCTCTTTTGTTCGCTTATTCTTTCATTTCCATTCAGTAAATACGCTGATCGCTGTGTCGGGTGCTGTGGATGCACTAATGAGCGAAGACGCCCATTGTCTGCCTCCGCGCAGACCAACAGAGAGTCTGGGATTCCGCCCCTAGTTAGAAGGGTGCTGCGTACTCAAGACCCCAGACATGGTTTGATGAATGACATGTCGGTGGCACCGGGCTCAGATGGCTGGATGTTTCCTCTCACCATAGGGAAGAGCTGGCCAGTGCCATCTGAATGACCTAAAAATCTGTTGGCAGTCACCCTGTCTACCTAGGAGGATGCTGGGATGGGCAGCAACCCGACACAGTGCTGCTTAGACAAATGTCAGGTTGAACTAGACGCAAGTTCCGTTTCTGGAGGTCAGAAGGAGCCACGTGTCAGCCGTTTGGTGTGCACTGACCTAACACGCCCCTCCTTAGGTACCAGGCTGCTCTTATATGCAGGCGGCACGCCCCTTTCTTATAGGAGGCATCCCGAGCTCTGCTTGGATCCTTCGTGGTGGCTTATGCTCTTGAACTTCTTGAGGACAGCCTCCTCTCCCAACTCCCCAAGTTCTTGGGCAAAACATCTCCCATGCTCATATTCTGACCTTGTATCTTCATGCTTCTGTGTCTCTTTAGGATTTAGATTCTCTCTGCCTGCATTCTCTCTCCCTCTCTGCCCCCACCTGTCCTCTGAGATCCAATTAGAATCTTCTTGCCTGGCTAGATGTTACCTCACCCTCTCCCCTGTCCATGGCACTGATATGGGCATGTGCCAGGCAGGTATGCGGACCCTGGGGCCGGCCTGCCTGGGCTCCATCACAGCTGAGCCACTGCCAGCTGTGCATCCTTAGACTAGTGACTTCACTTCTCTGTGCCTTAGGCTGTGAGGATGGCATACGTTAGCTTAAGGAAAGTACTTAGAAGAAGCCCTGGTATATACTGAGTTTTCAACTGAAATGGCTGTTATTTACTATATCCTGCTTCATTGACTGTGTCTCCACAATCCACCTTACATTTTTTATTTTGCTAGGACAGGATATAAATATTCTCAATACCGCAGACTAGCACCATTCCTTGAAATTAAAACTGGGATTCCTAAGCATTCGGGTAGTTGGAGAAGGCCCCCTGGAGTGTCAGCATGAACTTCAGGTACCTTTCACCCTTGCCTTTTTCTGTAACTGGACAGAATTACACATTAGTGGGTCTTTGCCATTAGTGGAACTCGAAAAATCAGCAGTGAAGTCCTGGATAGCCCAAAGACTCTCAGTTGACACTTTATGGATCAGATGTTACCTCCTATCAAACCTCATTTTTTAGCTGTGGCAAACAAAAGCCCGGAGACACCGTCTGGACCAGGCAGAGATTTCGTAAATGGGGAGAGGCTATGAACCAGTAGCCCGCTCTCCCCACTGTTAAAGCAAAATCAGTCTCCTCCTGTTACAGTAGAATCAGGGAGACCAGTTGGCCAGCCAGGAGACCTCACAGGATGCACTTTGGAAATTCCCTGCCTGCACCGAAATGCAGGTTAACGGCAAGACTGTCAGCTCCTGCAGTGGTTTTCCAAGCTCACTTCTGAGATGGTTCTGGTGACATGACTAATTAGAGTGCTTCTTTTTACTGAGCAAAAACTAAAACAGTCCTGCCAGTCACAGAGCCTCCCTTCACCCGTGCCCTGCCCCTCTAGACATGCTTGGGACAGGTGTCAGGAAGGGACTAGGGAAGGGCTTTTAGAACACATGCTTCAAATGGCTACCCAAGAAAGAAACCTCTCCCAATCAGCTGATAATATCTGAGACCACCTTCATCTAACCTCAGGAGAGATGAGGATGATGAAGACCGTACTCCTGAGAGAGTGCTGGTCATTGTGGACGTAGGATACCCTTGCCTCATAGAGGGTAGTAGCAGTAATGACATCATTACTCCATTTCAGAGCTGAGCATGGAGGTTCAGAAAGGTTAAGCAAGCTGACCAAGGCCATACAGCAACAAAACCAAGACCTGTCTTACTTCAGGGCCTATGCATTTCCTGCTAACCAGCCCACCCCAGCTTCTCTCTGTCTTGTCACAGATGGTGGCGACCATGGCAGACACCAGCGGAGCATGTGACAATGTTTTCACATGATTCTCATGATATGTATATATTCATATGCTTTCATTTGTTGCTGAACATTGTCTTAAAGTTACAGATTATTAAAATTGTTCAAGGCAGTTGGGAGCTTTTTTTTTTTTTAGCCAGCCAGTAATCCCATTTGACTTGTAATTATCTGTCACTGCCACATCCCTTTATGTGCAGCCCACCATCTGGCCGAAGGCTCACAGTTCTGAGCTAATGCCTGGAGGAGAGGGGGTGATTTTTTCCAGATAATCCTCTTGCCCTCGTGGCTCCCTGGAAAAGCCTGACCCTATCCGGGTCCTCATGCCGTGCATTCAGATGTCAGTCCCCAGAAGTGGCCGCCCAGGGCCTGGAGACACAGCTGAGACCTACCTTACTGTGCCTGATCCACAGTCATGGCTGCCTGCCTTCCCCTGACAGCATTCTGGTGAGCTGCTTTGAACGTTAAGTCCTTATATCCACCCCCACTTACTTTCTTCTAAGTAAGCCTCTTCCCTCCCCTTTGGGACAGTAGGGCGGCCCAGTTTCCATACTGGACTCTACCCAGAGGGACCAGTGACTAGTTGTCAGGAAGTTGCCAGTGGAGCAAGACTCAGTTCAGTTTCAAAAACCATTTTCCAAGTGACCCAGTTACTGGTGGGTGCGGTCCCAAACCTGGGGGTCGGGAGATGCGGAGATACAGCTCCCGGCCCTCAGTGGTGCTCAGTCTGTCGGTGGGGGTGGGGGGCGGTGGCAGCAGGTGGGGAGAGGAGGAAGCATTGATGAGGCTGGCCTGGAGCCCCATGGGAACATGGACGTCGGGGACAGTTGGGAGCAGGAGGAGGGACCAGGGAAGAGTGTTCCGAGAAGATCCTTGAGACTTGCAAGATGAGTGGGACTTCACCAGGCAAAGATGGCAGGGTGGGGACAGGCCGAGAGCACAGGCTGAGAAGAGGCATAGCAAGGAGAGGAACTTGGCACCGTGGGGGCACCAGTTCGCTGTCTCATCTAGATTATGTGGTGTGAAGTGGGCAGTGAGGCACATCTAGTGCTTTCCTTGGAAGTAGCAGAAAACTCAACTCAAACGGGCTTGAACTAAAAGGGAATTTATTGCTCCCTTGAAGTCAACAGTTTTGAGGTAGCTGGAATCAGGACAGGTTGACCGGGGGTTCCCCTGAGGTCACCTGCTCTTGGCACCTCCCTGCTCTGTTCTGTGCAGGCACATTCTCAGTCAGGCTGGCTTTCCACTGGCAAAAGTCAACTGTGGTGGCTCTAAGTGTGACACACTTGATTCCTGAGTCCACGAGAAAAGTGTAAGAATCTCCTTCCCATCGATCCCACCAAAAACCTCAGCAATGGGAGACCATGTGCCCATTCCTGACCCAATCCCTGGGGCCCAGGGAGTGAGGGGATGAGCAGATGGCTTAGGCCCAGGGCACAGATGCGATCCAGAGTGTGCAGTGAGAGAGAAGGGAAGATGGTGACTTCCCCAAAAGTAGTCCGGCCACGGTCCCCAAAGAGGGCACCATATAGACCAGGTGGCCCCAGGCAGCCTGGGTCCAGCACAGGCTAGTGAAGGGGGCTTTGTGTGTCACTTCACAGGGCTTGGCCATTGCCTAGGACATGACGAGGAGCTTGTGAGGTGTTTCAAAGAGGACAGTCATTGAGGCCCTGGAGGAGGTGGGGTGGGTTGGGTTGGGGGCCATGTGGAGGCCCCGAAGAGTTGATGAAGGACTGAGCTCACGTGAGGAGAAGGGACACATGCAGAGTGCTTGCGAGGTGGAATGAGCCGGCCTGGGTGTGCTTACCTGCCCAGTGAGAACCGCACAGAGCAGTCACGCCGGGGGCCTCATCCTGGGGACTGACCAGGCTTTGGGTCACGATTTTACGCCGAATGCTTAACCTTCCACAGGCAAGGGAGAAAGTCTCCCCACTGCCAGAAGAGGAGCCACTTTCGTCATTGAATAGGAGGTCTCCCGGAGTGCTTACTGCTATTTTTATTTCTTCAACAGTCTGCTACCCAGGGGCCCCCACGCTGCAGATTCGTGTCCTTGTTGCTCCTCTCCACATTCCTGTGGGGTGCACGTGCGGCTCATCAACATGAGTTCAGGGCTCGGAGAGTGCGGAGACGCGCTGCACCAGAACGCCCGCCCTCCTGTCCGCGTTGCCGGGCCCGGGCTTCACTTCCTTCCATGGCCGCGTTCTTGGTGGGGGGCAGAGAGGACCCTCGGGTGGGGCGTGTTAGTAACTCATCACCCTGTGGCAGCCACCTCCTATGACCCGTCATTTAATGATCTGGTGGTGGCCCAGTGTGCAGGATGACCTGTGACTCCCTCTGTTTTATTTATCAACAAAAGACACCCCACACAGCAGCCTTGTGACACTGAGGTAGATACAAAAGGCCACTACGTCATGATTGCATTGCTTCAAGAAACAGGTGGTGTCAAACCCAGCTGGCCTGGCCAGGCACCTCCCACTCTTCCTGTCCTAAACCAAGGGGTGCGGGGTGGGGGTGCATCGTATCAGGCACCAGCAGGCCTTTGGATTCTGTTCTAGAAAAGGCCCCTTCCCAGATGTTTTACTTTGGGCAAGTTTGAGCCTCTCTGGACCTCAGTTTTGTCACCTGTAGGTTGGGTGTACGTGGGCCCACTTCATCGGGTTGTTTGAGGCTTAAATGAGGTACAGGCACAGCTGTGGGATGCTTAGCCCAGGTACTAGTTGTGTGACCGTGGATTTCTCTGCAATAATGTCCACCAGTGATTCCCCAGCAGGAGAGGCTTTGTCCCTATGGGCAATGCCTGGAGGCATTTTGACTTGTCACAAGTGGGGGTCTGCCACTGATATCTGGTGCATGGTGGCCAGAGATGCTGCCTTCTCTAGGCAGCCACCAGTAGTGGGCTAGAGCAGGCAGGCAGTGCTAGACTTGGCAGGTCTGCCATTCTTGTTCTAATCTAAATTCTTAGTGGCTGTGTGGCCCTGGGCACTTCATGTGACCGTTTTATAAGTTTGTTTCCTCCTCTGCAAAATGGGGATAATATTATACCTTGCATGGTTGTTATGAACACTAGAGAGGTAAAAATATGAAATGTGCCTAGCATATCCCCCAGTATACATCAAGTGCTCAATAATTGTTAATTTTCTTCCTATTTGCACACAACTTATCCTACAAAGGCTGCAACAGGTCTTGTGGTCCATTTTATTCTCTCCTGATATTGTCATTTATCTTTTGACCTGCATTTTTTCTTCAGCCTCAACTGGATGGTGGGCATTTAGAGAACAGGCATGGTGTCTTAGGATTCTTTTAATTCATTGGGCTTCCATTATGATGTGGTACTTGGATACGTGGGAGTGTGGCTGAGACTGCTAGTTGCATACACATAATATTCATTTCTCACTTAGCACTTAATAACAGAGTCTTGGGCAATGTGACCAAGTGGAAAATACTAAATTTCCCAGCTTCCCTTGCAGCTACATATGGCCATGTTTCAAAAATCTGGCTAGTGAGATATAGGCAGACATATTAGGTGTGGCTTTCCAGAAGAACTGCTTAAAGAAAGGCACCCTACTCTGAGTAACACATACCTTACCCTTCTCCTCCTCTTCCTTCCTGTTTCCTGCAGTTCATATGCGATAGCTGGAGCTCCAGCAACCATCTTGGTCCATGAGGTGTCCTTGAGGTTGGCTGCTCTGTAGTGAAGATGGCAGGGCAGAAAGGTGGGGGGCCCTTGGTCCCTGACTACTTTGTGGACCACCTCCTTCCAGGCTGCTTGTACTTGAGAAAATAAACCCAAAATGATTAGGCCCCTGATATTTTGGAGCCAAATGCAATTCATAACTCTATAAAAAGTTCTTTGAAAGAGGTTGAGAGAATTACATGTCCAGAACCCTAGAGGTGATCATAGCACATGGCACTTAGGGATCATGGAAGTCACTATATTTATCTACCAGCTCTTTCTGAGTTCCTAACACGTACTAGGTGCTACTGGGCACTGTGGCTTATTGTGGGCTTTAGAGGGAAAATGTCCAGAGAGGACTCTGAGAAGAGGGGTGATCAAGGGAAGATAGTGCTGTGCCTTTTATTAATAATCCAGATCCAGGAATGTAGGCTTACTCTCGAGCTCCATGGAGAGCCAGGAAAGGACTTGAATCTGTGCCCAGGAGCCATCACTTTGGCTATGCAGCAGAGAAGGGGAAGGAGAGAACTGAGTGCATCTGTGCTGACACGTTCCTTCTCCTAGAAGACCTGAGCTTGCTGGCCAGCCTTAAGACCCCCGTCCTACACCAGAGCCCTGAACCTTATTTGGATGACCAGTCAGACATTGGTATGTTTCTGTTGTTTTCTAAAACACCCACAGTTCTTGACATTCTGGGCTGGGCCTTCTAGACCCTGGGCCTGCCCTGTTCAAAGGCCTTTGACTTCAGAACCTCCTCCATTCCTGGTCAGCAGCAGGCCAAGCAGACAATGGAAGCATTTGGCCAACATTGACTGCGTCTATAAGTGACCTCTAGGTGGCGGTGGCTGCCTGCTGCCACTCTGGCTCTCAGTGCCATGGCAACCAGAAGTCCTCTGTCCTCCACTTTAGCCAGTGCTCCTTGTCTCTCCCATCCCTGAGTTTTGGATCCAGATATCTACCTCATTCTCTGTCTTCACACACTACCCTTTGACTTCTCAGCTTCCACAGCTGTGGATGTTGTGTTTCTTCTTTACAAAGTTTTCATTTGTACAGAGGGCTGGCTGGGGTCTCACACACAGAAGTCTGCACAGGTAGGTCTCAGTGTTGCCTGTCAGAGACGTCAGTCCATTGCTTGCTGTCAGTCACCAGTGGGAACAAGTGGCTTCATGTGCCTGGAGGTGACTGCATGCAGAGAATGAACAATGCGCCTGCCTTCCTGCCCTCCCTCCTGCGTGCCTTCTTCCTTCTTTCCTTCTCTTCCATTCATCCATCCATTCAAACATCCAGTCATCTATCCATCTTCTTTCCCACCCATGTGACACCCACTGAGCACCCACCTCTAGGCCATGAGGATTCCCAGGAGCATCTTGCCTGTGGGTTCTTGCCCTTAGGGAATGTATCACCGGGTACAGATAGAGAGACTTGTAAAGGCACAAAAATGCAGGTCCCTTCGTGTCTTCGTTCGTTCGTTCGTTCACTGAATGATGTGTACGAGGCATTTATTTTTCAGGCACGGGTCTGGGGACTGGGGCTTAGTGAATTAGAATTGTGAAGTTATATTCCAGCTGACAGGAGACAGAGAGCAGTCATTCAATAAATGTATGAGATAATTGCTGATTACGCCAAATGCTAGGAAGAAACAGTACGCTGAAATGATAATTTGGGGTGGGGATGTAATAAAAGCTTCTAGGCTGGTGGGGGAGCCAGCTGGGGAGGCGAGCAGGAATTGGCTGAACTGCCTTGGGAAGTGTGTGGGGTTTTGCCAGGCAGGCCGACAAGGGAAAGACATCGCAGGCAGAGGGCCTGGCATAGAAAAGGCCACGGGGCACGGGGCACTGGATGGGGGAGGGAGAATTCAGGGGTCTCTGGGGAGGTGGCCCCCGCTGTAAGATGGAATGGGGCTGCTGAGGCAGGCAGGGAGAGGAGGGAGGGACCTCATGTGCTTTGTCAAAGTGCGTGCACTTCATCTTACCACAACCTAGGTCGGAGCTTTCCGATTTGGGGTTGTGGCAACCTGGCACTCCACTGAGGTGCCTCAAATCCACAGCTGGGGCCCTGACTCCCTCCTTGCTTTAACCAGAGCTGCTCAGCCTTCATCTCCTATATTATCAGATCTACACATAGGATCTGATTTGGAAAAGGGGTCTGGTAGCTAAAAAGGATGCTTGAAATCTAAGAGTGGCAGTGGAGAGAGCTATTTGAAGATTTCTAAGTTAAGTGCAGTTATTAACCACCTGGGATTTTGCTCTCAGATCTGGCTCTCTGAGCATCATCTTACTTGTCTGTAAGATAAGAGTAACAGTAGTACCTGCCCCGTGGGGGTTTTATGAGCATTGGACACGGTATACGGTAAACTGCTTTGTACCGGAGCCTGTGACAGTCGGCGCTGAGTCAGCGGTCGTCGTTACTCTTAGTCAGCATTTGTCCTCACATGTCGTATTTTTCCCACTTCTTCTCTGGTACTTAGCATACTTGTGGGTTCATGGTCAGCTCTCAGAAGTGATATTAGCTGTCATTTCTCGTCCTTCCAGCCCAGGATTCCATGGCGGTAAATCGAGATCATCTCCTTATTCGTCTTTCACAACCAACACAGTGGAGGCGAGAGGAAAGGCAGTAACACAGCGAGGCTAAAATGCTCAGGCTCTGAAGTTCCGACAGACCGAGACAGAACCTGTGCTCTGCAGTTATCTCACTGTGCGAGTCTGAGCAAATCACCTAACCCCTCCGAGCCTTAGTTTCCCAGGATGATTAAATAAAATGTGTGGAAAGCAGTTAGTACAGTAAAACAAACAAAAAACAGTGACCACATCGTAAGCACTCAGTAGAGTAGCTTCATATGCATTCGACTTACCCAATTTCATCTATTCTAGCCAAGTGTATCCGTCAGCTATTGCCACAATAACCTGGTGTAACCACCCCCAAACTCAGCAGTCTGAAAGTTTATTCTTGCTCACATGTCTGTGGACTGTTTGGGGATTGGCTGGCCTAGGCCGGGCATGGCTCCAAGCTGTGTTTGGTCTGCTTGTCACGTGTCTCTCATCCTTCTTGGACCAGCAGACTACCTGGGATGTGCCCTCCTGTTGAAGGCAGAGGTTCAAAGACCCCCACAGTCATTCGGTGTATCCCAAGCCTGGGCCCGAGTTAGACTCGCTCATTCTCTATTGGTCAAAGCAGGCAACATGGCCAACCTCAGAGTGAAAGGAAGTCCAATCTGCCTCTAGGGGAAGGGACTGCAAAGTCACACGGGGAATGGCCTGGGGTATGTAGCGGGGGGAGGAGGGGAAGAACTGGGGTCACTAAATCAGTGTACTGCAGGAGGCAAAGGAAAAATAGAGGATAGAGCGTCAATCAAGGGACGCTGCGTGGGCGGGGCTTCAGGGTGGGAGGGGCGCTGCATGGGCGGGGCTTCAGGGTGGGCCCCGGAGGCACTGCCTGCTCAGACCCAGTAGTCATGCCTTCCTGACTCTGCTGGCTGGATGAGCCCTGGGACTTTCTCAGAACAGCTGAGATAATCCGTAAATAACCCTGTGACATAGCTGCTACTAGTATTCAGACCCTAAAACCAAGGCTCAGAAAGGTTAAGTGTCTTGGCCAAGGTCACCCAGCTGGGTGGAGCCAGAGTTTAACTGAGGCTGTGAACCCCACAGCCTGGGCCTTGGCCTTCATTCCTTGGAATGAGGCCTCCCACTCTGAGTGTCGTGCAGATGAGGTGGGCCTACGGGATGCCCACACGCCTTTTTCTCCAGCTCCTTCTCTGCTGCCAGGGTGTTTTGGGGAGAGAAACACAGTTGGGGCCAGAGAAGTCAAGGGTGTGAGTCATACCTGTACCGCTATTGGCTCTGGCCCCTCTGGCAGGCTCCACCCACACATCACTCACCTCACCATGCAAAGATATGGACAAGAGTGCGTGACACACTCTGGGACCTACCGTAGTGCCTTGCAAACGTGAGAGGTGAAAAAACGTTCATTCTAACCCCATCCTGGGTATCAAACTTTTTTTAATGCGATCTTGTGGGCATCGTTAGGAGGCAAAAATGTGTACTTGGTGCAAATTAGCTGTATTACGACGTTTGGGTCTGCCAGCAGGCAAAATCTGGTTGTGTGGGGAGATAAAGGACTCTTCCTGATGACTAATATGTCTCTCTAAGTGTACATTAGAGAGAGGTGCATAGAGTTCTCATGTCACATCTGAGACAGTCTATTGTTCTGTTTGTTTTTCATTACTCTGAAATGATTACTGCAAAAATTCTTAAATTGGATGCTTTTCAAAGAGGTAGATGAAAGACCAGAAGCACAGGCTTGCAGCTGTGTCGGAACGAACATGCATCTGTGCTGCTGTGGGGAGTGTGTTGGTGGCTTCACCTTGGGCTCTCAGTAGCACGTGAAGAAACACGCAGGCCCACTGGGAGCTCATCCATCGTGCTCCCTTCGTGAGCCTGCGAGCTAAATGGGCATCTCTGCTCAAGCTGGCTGCCATCCTTTTGATGCTATTTAACAAAAGCCTCTGACTTTGGTGGGGGAGGGGTCCCCATGATTCCCAGACAGGGACGCTGAGGTACCCTGAAGAAACCCAGACCTTGGAGGAATGCACAGGATGGAGGAAAGCCTGGTCTTGCCATGCCCACCAAATCGCTTGCTTCGGGGGCTGCCTGGGGATTCGCAGCTGTTTGATTAAGGATCATTTCTAATTGCAGAGTCTTATATTTATTATCCACATTTTGTTGTTGTTGTTAGAATGCGGACCACCTGTCCTCTTTCTCGAGTGAGGAGGGAAGCATGCGTGCTTCTGGTGTTGGCTCCAAGGTTGTCCCAGCCCACAGTTGTCAGAGTCACTGCCAAGGGTGGTACAAGGAGCTTTGCTTTGTAGTGTGAATAAGTTAAAGGGGTCATAAACCCAGAATGGAGAATACTCTGGGTACTGAGGGGGGTATCTTTTGGGGTGCTTTACCAATCTGCTTCTACTTCTCTGAGAATTGCCTCTCGGAGGTGGATGTCTGCCATCGCTCGTGGGCCAGAGTGGACCCCGACCCAGGGAGACCTGTCCAGACACTGGCCTGGTCATAGTCTCTTTTGGTTTGAATTCTTTTTACTGCAAATGGCAAAACCTCATCTTAGACAAAACCAAATTTATTGGCTTATATT
The DNA here is from genome assembly GCA_004026885.1 of Lyroderma lyra. Taxonomy (NCBI): domain Eukaryota; kingdom Metazoa; phylum Chordata; class Mammalia; order Chiroptera; family Megadermatidae; genus Lyroderma; species Lyroderma lyra. Next base: position 47,280 of record PVJL010004300.1, read on the forward strand.
TGTAAAGAGTTCGGGTGTGGCCTGATCTAGGAGCTCTGTCACTCTCTGTTCCTTATCTCTGTCAGTTCTGCTTCCCTGTGGTGCTGTCAGCAGCTCTGAGCTTACATCCTCACGGGCCAAGCATAACGAAAAATCCCTCACGACCTTCCCCATCATAGGAGCTCCCAAATGACCTGACTTGGGCGAAATGCCCCTGTTATGGGGCAGGCAGGGTTTCGATTGGCCAGACCTCAGTCTCATGCCCACCTCTAGGGTCCGAGCTAGAGTGGGAGCCACAAGAGGCACAGAGTTCTGAGGTTGGGTGGAGAGCAGGTCCCTAAAGGAGAACCAGGTGCTGCTGCTAGAAGAGGGGGCATGGCTGCCAGGCACAGAAAACCCAGAATGCACTGCGGAGGCGATCTCCGGGGACGCTGGGGACTGGGCAGCATTGATGGATGGATCTGAGTGTACCTGCAGCCGGGGTCGACTGGTGTTGTGTTTGGACCTTGAGCTCATGATATAGAGAAAGCAAGCCTGCAGAGAGAGTGGAATCGTGTGGGCATGTGGACAGAAGCAGCATGTGGGCGTGCAGCTACCGGCCCTGGTTCTGGTCGGCTTCTGGCTCCTGGTCCAGCCTCTCAGAGGCCCCGCAGTGCTGCCAGTTCTCAGTTCTCTGAGGTGCCTCTGTATTCTTCCAGGAAGTCTCCACTTCCCCGAGGTCAGACTGAACTGGCTTTTCTTTCTAGCAGTGAAAAAGTCCATGACTACAAAGGGAGGTACCAGGGACAGCACTGGACTGGCTCCCAGGGTTCCTCTCCCGGAGAGGAGCGTCTGGCTCCAGCAGGGGCTGACATGCTCAGGGTGGAGGCATGGCGAGATTGAGCAGATCCTGATGGGACTGAACGCTATGCATCAAGGAAGCTACCAGTTCCTTAAAGCACCATTAGCAGCGGGAGGAAGAGGGTCATTCTTAATCACATTAGAGAGTGACAGCTAACGGCCATCCCTGCTGAATTATTGCCTCCTTAGCCCATGCGTTTACACAAGAGCTGTGGGGCTGAGCAATACTTGATCATTGAGCTCACATCTTGGAGGCCAAGTGCAGTCAAACAGGCCTGGTGTGTTTGAAGCTCCTCCTCCAGGAGGGGCAGAACTAAACCACCTTTGGGAGACTGGCTTGTCGTTGGTATCTTCGGAGTTGAGTGCACTGCTTGTTCAAATGCCCAAGTCTTTCATAACCATTTTATTCTGACTGGTTTCCTGTTCTCAGTGGCATTGGATCTCGAGAGGTCTTGGTGTAATCAAGAAGAGTCGAAAAACTCCTCCTGTACTGCCCTCTTCCCGCACCCCCCCACTCCCACCTGGAGTAGCTCTTCCCCATCCTTTAAGGCTTTCTCAGATACCACCTCCTCCAGGAAGCCTTCCTTGGTGGCTTCCACACTGCATTCTATGCCGTTTCTCTCCGTGTCCTGGCCTGTACTCGCCTCTGTCATAACTCATTCCACTGAACTGTAATTGTTTTGTGTTTATTGGTCTGTCTGCCTCCAGAACACATGAACTTCCTTAACAGCAGGCACTGTTGTTAAAGATTTACATGCTAGGCAAAGTAGTTGATTAGAAAGTAGATGCTGAAGTTGTCCTCATTTCACATGGAGAAGTTCAGGCACGTGGAGAGGTTTAGTAAATGACGGAAAGTCACACAGCTAATGAGAAAGTGAAATCAAGGTGTGCAGCCAGGCAGCCCTGATCCCAGACTGTGCTCATAATCACTGCTCCAAACTGTAGGTCCTCCTGTCCATGCCCTTGCCGCAGGTGTGAGTCCTGGCACTTAGTAGCTGCTCAGTAAACACCAGGGAAAATGAAGTGGCTTAGACACCGGTGTGTAAGCTCACCTTAGAGGGACATCATCAGTAGGTGGCTTTGCTTCTTTTATCACTGGGATTAGAGTTACGGGCAGGTTGGTCCCCACTCAGGTTGAGTTTTGCAGTCCGCGAGCAAGTTTCTACCAGAGCCCATCTTTCTGAAGCTCTGAAGATACCAGGTGACAAGTGACTTTTCATCTATCACAGCTTTTGGGGTTGAAAAAACAGTTTGGAACAGCAGATCTTCCAAGAAGGTTTTCCCTTCACACTCCTTTATATTGAAAGAAGTCAGGCACATCCACGGATCAGTGCCACAGACACCCTGGCCCCCAGCGCCAGCTTCACATAGGCTGTCCAGCTCGGTCCCCTACCACGGGCAGGCCTGCCCAGTCCCTGCAGCCCAGGTGGGGCCCCACCGTCCACTCCGGGAGGTTTCTTCTGGTTCCTTAGTGACAGAGACACCGCTTTTAGTCTCAGATGTAGCCATGCATTTCACAGTCTCTCTCGGCTTTAACCTTTATCCAGTTGTGTTTGGAGAGAAGAGGGAGGGTTGGTCACACACTGTCTCACAGCACTCACCCCATGTCGCACCTACTTGAAAAAGACCATTGCTCTATTACCAAAGTCAGTATTTCATAGAGGAAAGATATTTGGAAAACTTGCACAGCCAGTAGAAAACCTTCCAATATTCAGAAATAGCCACTGTTAATGTTTTGATTTGACTCCTTTTGGCCTTATTTTCGGGGATATAATTGCACACACACTCATATGTGATAGGAGCCCTACTTATCAGCATAGCAATAAGTAGCTCCTGAATTATTTCAGCGTAAACAGATGTCTGGCTTCTGCTGTCCCCTCCCCCCACCCCAGGGGGGCCTGGCTCGTGTTTACATCTGTGAAGGGAGAACCGGAAGACTTTTCTACTTTCCCACTGAGTCTGAAACTGTCATTTCGATGCCACAAACAGAGTAACCAGCGTTTAGCTAATGAACGGCTATCACAGCACATGAATGAACATCTATCGCAGCACACACGCCTTGGTGGTCTAATGTGTATGACTCAGATATTTAGGCTGTAACATGTGATTGCAGGATGAAGTCATATTTCCTTTTAAATTCCCCAAAAATGATCATTGGTGCCCCAGTAACTTGATTGCTGGAAATTAGCTCCCATCAAAACGGCTCCGACTAGTTCTGAATTCCCCGGGGGCCGTCTGCCGTGCACGTGAGGACCTGTCCCTGTGGTTTTTTTCCTCAGTGGCCCCTGATGTTGCTGGCCCTGCTGAAGTTGACCCTCCTTAGGTGGCTGGGCTCCTGGGCACCACTGTCACCTGTGGTTATTGTCTCTCTGGCTTGGGGTGGGGGAGGGTACACTGCTTTCTCCGCCTTATTCCTCAAGCACCAGGATGATCACCGGGCCTGTGTCTTCTGTCCCCCAGCAAAGCTGGGACAAGATTAGAGCAATTAATAAAATGGCCCCAACTGGGTTGGGATTGTGGCCGAGAAATCTAACAGTGGGTGCTGTTAGATGCGGCCCCCCTCAAATCCGGCCTGTCTTCGGGGTCTCTGGAGGGTATCTCCCCGCCTTGCTTCTGGCCTCCCACACGAGGAGGGTTCCACTCAGAGCCAAGGGCCAAAGCCCTGATCCCAGCGCCTGGGCACGGTCACCATTGTCCTGCTTAACCCTCTGGCGGGGACTGAGGGGGCAGCCGCAGGTCCTCAGTGGGCTGAGGGGGATCCGACGGGAAGTGGGGACCGTCACCATGAGGTCTCTGTGAGAATCCGTCTGCGGCTGACCTTCTTTGCAAGCCGTGTTGTTGCCTGTAACTTGCTGAGTCGTAGACTTTTGGGGAAGACAAAGCGTGAGCAGCAGGGTCAGGAACCGAGCGAGTCCAGGGGCCTGGAGTCCCTCCCTGTTTCGCTAGCTTCCTGTGGTCCTGGGGCAGAGGTGGTGGCAGTCACGTGAGGACGTGGGCGCTGGAGTCGGCCAGACCTGGGCTTCCTGCTCTGCTCCTTTTCCAGCCCGCTCTGTGTTGGACCGAAGGCTCCGCCTCGGTGAGGCAAGGTGTCACGTGAAGGGAAGGTGAACGGGCCAGCCGTGGGTCACGGACGCAGCGTGAAAGCAAACAGCTGCCTCTCCCCTGGCAGACTCACATCTGTGCACCCCACAAATGCAGATGGTCGTCGTGCACGGAAGCAGCCTGCTCTGCTCCCATTCCTCCCCGTCCATGCCCTGAGCAGCCCCTGGCCCAGGGATTGGACACAAGCTACTGAGCACACGCACGGGCAAGGAGGGTGGCCTCCTGCCTTTGCAGGGCTGAGTGGCGCGAGGCCCATCCCTAGGGAGCTGCTTGGCAGGGCTCTAAGCCACGTGGAGCACAGCTCCTGCGTCCCCCGACCTGTCCATCCCTCAGTCCATCCGTTCCATTCTCTAAACACTTCTTCAGCGGATGGGTATCGGGTGCCTCGTTCGTACTGGGGCAGGGGGTACGGCAGTCGATGAAATCACCCGGGTCCCTTCCTTAAGGGAGCTTATCTGCTATACACAGGTAACAAAGCCAGTACCTTGCGTGCCAGCTGGGGGTTGGTGCTGGGGAACACAGGTGACCGTTGGACCAGAAGCCGAAGGGAGGGAGGGGACAAGCATTCCAGGGAGAGGGAATAGCAGTGGCGAAGGCCCTGAGGCTCTACCCCCTTACCATCCTGTTACGTCTGGGACTCGACCTGCATACCTCCTGCATTCTTCACGGCGCCCCATTCTCCGTGCTGGCCGACCCCTCGTCGCGGCCCTCTCCTGTTCCACACCCCTCCTGCCACGCGCCGGGCCCTGCCCTTGGCCCTGGGCTGTTTCCCTTCCGACACTGGGCGACGCGGACTCACTGCGTCTGTCCCAGGTCCAGCATCCCTGCTCCCAGGCCAGCAGAGCCGTGACAACACTTTCCTCACAGCCTTCCCTCCACGTGGAATGGCATGTTCGTGTGTGACCGTGGGCTCCTGGGAGGGCAGGGATCGTGGCTGGTTCTGTTCTCCACGAGAGCCCCAGGGCCCGGCCCCAAGCTCGGCGCATGAGAGACAGTGGCAGCTACCCAGAGGAGGGAGCACCCAGTGCTGGCTGGGGTCCACAGGGGACGGGGGAAGGAGAGAGCTGACCTGAGCAGGGTCTCGAGGGACAAGTAGGTGCCCTGAACCCCGCATCCAGCTCTCGTCACCTCCAGCAGCCAGTCAGGGGCCTCGCTGGTCAGAGGCGTTGGGATGGGCGTCAGGTGTCTGGAAACGGCAGAGCCCGGGCACGTCTGTAGTGAGCACGTGCGTGTGGGCCCTGCAGTGAGGGGTCGGCCTTGGTGATGGCGGCGTCCCCGGGCCAGGGAAGCAGACCAGGCTGGTTCTGTGCCACTTCTAGACCGCCCATTCTGTGTCCTTCCTAAAGAGGTGTGTGGGGTCATGCTGGCGCTGCCTAGTAAATAATGCATCTGCGCCTCATTTCCATAGCCCAGTGAGCTGAAAAGTCGTTCGTCTCCAGCTACGGTATTCACCTTCCTCTCGGCATTTGGCTGCAACACCATCGCCCCCTCCGCGCGGTCACACAGTGATTCAGGCCTTTTGTTCCAGCAGCGAGGACACTTACAGTTAATAACACATGAAGCCATTTCATTAAAAGGAAAGTTTTGTTGGGATACATTAACACAGGCCGCCAACCAAAGCAAAAATCATTTCATTCCTTGGATATTAAGGAAAGAGAATGAATCAAGAGCCCAAAACCATTTTTAAAAGAATCTGTGTTATCCCAATGTCATCTGACTGCCTTTAAATTTAACAATCCGCAGTAAGGACGATGGAGTTCACAGTTCCTCGTGCTTGCTTCTCTCTGCCGTGGAGCCGGTGCAGCGTGTGCCTTGGGTGCAGCCTGGCCTTGCGCCCCGGTTCTGGGTCCACCCCTCACACCCCGAGTTGTATTGGGCACGTGCTTAGTTGCTCCAAGTCCCTGTTTTAAGGCATGTAAAGTTGCACGTCTTTTATGAAACATCTGGCATAAGATAGGTACTACTACATGGTCCATCATCTTCTCCAAGTCCAAGGATGCTGCCGTCGTTAATGCTGGCTCTCACTTGTGAGTATCGCACCATGCATGAACACGGCTTGCTTCTGAAGTGGAGAGGCAGGGGCTGGCCGATGTTTTGTTTCCGAACCAGCGGCGTGCCAGTGAGCTTGTGTTTTTTCAGAGCTGCTGCAGCATTCACATGTGTGGGTTTCTCTGTGGTTCTGATCCTCACAGAGGGTGCCGGCATCCATCAAGTGTCTCCTGTGAGGTCCCCTCCTAAAACAGCACTCTCATCCAGGAACCTTGGTGTTCATGTGACAGGGACAGTACGAATGCCAGGCCAGCGGGCAGGTGCACATGCTCATTCTGAGTCAGAAGCCTGGGGAGTGCTTCCCGGGGTCTGTCTGTGTATGTGAACACCCACCCGAGGTCATTACTGAACTCCTCTGTTTGTGTTGGCAGTGGCTGGAAGCACAGGGGATGTTTAACTGCCCAGCCCACGACTGTGCATTCTGTTTGTGTTGCCTTGCCTGCGTAGCGTTTGACAATTAATTAGGCATGGTAATTACCTGCTTTGATTTCATGATTGCACATCCTATAATTACCCCTAATTCTGTAATAGGGAAGTTCATGTACACAAAGATAGGTGACGATGAAGTAGGGGCACTTACAATATTAATAGCTGCCCTTCTCACAGCCCACTGGGCACAGCATCACACAGCCACCCAGACGATGGTACTGTCCCCATCTCACCGACTCAAGGGGCCGTATTGTCCCCAGGGTCCCTGCCAGCTGGGGGAGAGTTGGGGAGTGGACCTGGGCCTCTTTCCCTGCACAGCCTGTGCCCTTTCTCCATGCCACGTGCCTCTGGCAGCTTATGCCTCAGGTGTGCCTGTGGTTCCACAGCTGCGGCCCAAAGAACCTGTACCTGTGCTTGTAGATCTTCATTCTCCCTTTCCCTGTCTGTCTGTCTCTCTCTCCTCTCTCTCTCTCCTCTCTCTCTCTCCTCTCTCTCTCTCTCTGTCTTTCCCTCCCTCCCTCTTTCTCTCTAGTCTCTGGACTACCTCTAAATGCTGATGTCTGACTGCATGCCATGTCCACGTGGTGGTCACCACCGCAGCCTACTTTAGACGTCCCAGGACCATAAATTGGGATGAAAGTTCACTCCCATGAGGATAGTGAAGGCATGGCATTAGTTCACTTAATTTTTACTTCTATACATATCTGTGTAACCACTGCCCAGAGAGAGAGAGAGAGAGGACACACAGCACCCAGAAGGCTTTGTGTCCTTTTGTGTTCTGTGCAAGAATCCTTCTTACCCCCAAGATCATGAAGATACACAGAGGGTACCAGAAAATGCATATATATTTTAAGAAAGGAAAAAATATATTAAAATTGTAATATTCGATATATACCTGTAAGAAAAGATGTATACAAGTCACATTTGACTTCTGCAATTACAAGAGGTGCTCAGAGTGGTCACCATCAGCATGCAGACACTTTTGATGACGGCAGGCTACTGCTTGGACAATGCTGACCAAAGTGTCCACGTGTGTCACTGCACATGCCATTTCTGTTTCTTCCTGAAGTACCACCAGTGCAGCTGATTTCCTACAGCACACCACATCCTTTAGGGTCCCCACAGGTAGAAGTCAAGGGGTGTTAAGTCAGGAGAACGTGGAGGAAAGTCAAACAACATTCTTGAATTTCAAATACCAAATTCAAAATGGTCCTGCGTTCCTCAAACAACATCCGTGCTTCTGCTGTTTTCTTGGACTGTCCTGCCTGTCGCATGGTGACACCAGCATTTACTTGATTACTGGCTTCTTTTGAGTGAACACTATACTACACATTGTTACTGTAATTCAATTCAACTTTGAAAAGTAATACATAGGTAATATCGCTCTAAATGTGTATACGTGTTTTTGGCCACCAGGTATGTTGTCCTAGTAGCTTTGATTTTACTGTTCACGTTTAGATCTATGATCACAAAAGAAATAAGTACAAAAGCCATGTTTATGAATGCCCATGACGGCCTTACCCACCATAACCCCACCTGGAGCGGGCCCCTGCCCCAGCAAGTGGGTACATGCACTGTGGCATATTTGTACAGTGGAGTGCTATGCAGCAGTGAACAAGGACAGATCAGTGCTGTCGCCACAACGTGAATACAACCCACCAACACAACCTGGAGTGAACAGAACCAGACACAGAGCGAGTCCATTTAGATGGAGTTCAAAACCAGATGAAGGAAACTGTGGGAGAGTGTGCAGTGGAGCGGGCGCGGGGCTGATAGGAGGCTCTGGTGCGTGCTCTCAGGCTTCTGCATGGAAGCCTTTCCCAGAGGCCCTGTCTACCTGGGTTCGTTCTGGGTTCGATTCCCTGACTGACTGAGGTTTCTGCCATTTTCCCCCACGAACTTCTCCTTACCCCCCGAGTTATTACAGGAATTACTGGGGAAAGAAACCTCATGTTTGGAACTTCCTTATAGAACAGGAAAGGGAGGGTTTGCCCTGATTCCTGATTACGGATACTCCCCTCCTATTTTATTTTTCTTTTGCTGAGTTGAGGACATTAGACTTGGAGGAAGGGGCTTTTTATTGCTTGTTTTCAAAGCCAGAAGTGTCAACTCCTATTTTTCCTCCAAGGGATGATTATCTTTATGGCTCAGGCAGAAGGAATTGGGCCTCTCACACTTAATTTGGATGGGAGAGCCCAGTTTAAAGTAAAAAAGAAAAGAAAAGAAAAACCAGTGAGTTAATTCGGGGCATAAACTCTTTCAATTCTTTAGTGAAATAAGTACCCAGTTTGGTTTAGTATAATTCAAGGACAGTTTAATTTGCAGAGAAAGTTTCCCAATTTTGGATGCTAAAAGCATTGCTGTTGGGGGTGGACCATTCCAATAACCCGGGTTACTTTAATGGCATTAAGGTCCTGAAGGGAGAGGCATGGATGAGAAGTCGGGTGGATGGACACCTAGAGGCCTGTTGTGGTGGTCCCCCAGGGGTGGGGATAGCTCTGGAGGTGACTGTTTTTTCAATATTTCTTTTTTTTTCATTGTTAGACTTACGGGGTGACATTGGTTAGCAAGAATGACATAGGTTCCAGGTGTACAATTCTACAGAGCATCATCTGTGTGTTGCATTGTGTGTTCACCACCCAGTGTCAGTTCTCTTTCCATCACCATGTATCTGGCTCTACCTCCCTCCTCTCCCACTCCCTCTCCCCTCTCCCATCCCCTCCCTCTTTTCCCACCCCCTTCCCACTTGCCCCCAGCGAACCACTAAACTACTGTCTATGAATATTTGTTTGTTTGTTTGTTTTTTCTTTGTTGCTTTCAGTTTTATATTCTACAAATGAATGAAGTCTCATGGTTCTTGGTTTTTTTCTGTCTGGCTTATTTCACTAAGCATGATGATCTCCAGGTCCATCCATTTTGTTGCAAATAGTAGCATTTCATCTTTTCTTACAGCTGAGTAATATTCCATTGTGTATATGTACCACAGCTCCTTTATCCAGTCATCCATTGAAGGGCACGTTGGTTGTTTCTATGTCTTGACCACCATGAACAGCGCTGTGATGAACACTAGGGTACATAAGTCTTTGCAGACTATAGTTTTCAGGTTTGGGGGGTAGGTCCCCAGAAGGGGGATTGCTGGGTCAAATGGTAGCTCCATTCCCAATTTTCTGAGGAACCTCCACACCACTTTCCACAGTGGTTGTACCAGTTTGCACTCCCACCAGCAGTGTACCAGAGTTCCTTTCTCTCCACATCCTCTCCAGCACTTGTTATTCCTTGTCTTGTTGATAATAGCCATTCTCACAGGTGTGAGGTGGGATCTCATTGTGGTTTTGATTTGCATTTCCCTGATACTAATGAGGATGAGCATTTGTTCATATGTCTGCTGGCCATTTGTATTCTTCGTGGGAGAAGTGTCTGTTTAGTTCTTCTGCCCACTTTTTAATTGGGTTGTTTGTTTTTTTGTTGAGTCATGCTAGTTCTTTATACATTTTAGGTATTAGACCCTTATCAGTGCATTTGGTTGGCTGTCTCTTTGCCTTGTTGATGGTTTCTTTTGCTGTGCAGAAGCTTTTTAGTTTGATACAGTCCCATTCATTTATTTTTGCTTTTACTTCCCTTGCCTTTGAGGTCAGGCTCATGAAGTCCCCCTTGAGCCCTAGGTCTATAAGTTTAGTACCTATGTTTTCTTCTATACAGTTTATTGTTGCAGGTCTGCTATGAAAGTCTTTAATCCATTTCGAGTTAATTTTTATATAGGGAGCGAGTTCACAGCTCAGATTCATTCTTTTATGTATGGTTTTGCAGTTTTCCCAGCACCATCTACTGAAGCAGCTGTCTTTCCCCCATTGCACATTTTTTGCTCCTTTATTAATAATTATTAGTCTATATATTTGTGGATTTATTTCTGGGTTTTCATTTCTGTTTCATTAGAGCTATTTTGATTATTGATGCTTTGTAGTATAAATTGAAATCGGGGAGCATGATACCACCAGACTTAGTCTTTTTATGTAGGATTGCTTTGGTAAATCAAGATCTTTTGTGGTTCCATACAAATCTGATAATATTTAAAATCTATTTTGTGAAAGTGTGATAGTGGGATTTTGATGGGAATTGCATTGGGTAATATGGCCATTTTAACAATGTTAAGTCTTCCTGTCCATGAACACAGGCTATTTTTCCATTTTTTCCTGTCCTCTTCCATTTCTTTTAAAAGTATCTTGTAGGTCAGTCATGTTCTTTGATAAGTAAATTTCCAGGTATTTCATTCTTTTTGTTTTGATCACAAAAGGTATTGATTCTCTCATTTCTTTTTCTGAGGATTCATTGTTTGTATATAGGAATGCTGTTGATTTTTGTATGATAATTTTGTATCCTACAACTTTACTGTATTTGTTTATTGTTTCTAATAGTTTTCTGGTGGAATCTTTGGAATTTTCTGTGTAAAGGATCATGTCATCTGCAAACAGTGACAGTTTGGCTTCTTTTCTCCCTATTTGGATACCTTTTATTCCTTTCTCTTGCCTGATTGCTGTGGCTAGAACTTCCAGTACTATATTAAATAGCAGTGGTGATGGGGGCATCCCTGTCTTGTTCCTGATTTTAGAGAAACAGGCTTCAGCTTTTCCCCATTCAGTACAATGTTAGCTGAGGGTTTGTCGTATATGGCCTTTATTATATTGAGATACTTTCCTTCTATACCCATTTTATTCAGTGTTTTGATCATAAATGGATATTGTATCTTGTCGAATGCTTTTTCTGCATCAATTGATATGATCATATGGTTTTTATCTTTTGTTTAGGTGGTGTATCACATTGATTGATTTTCATATGCTGAACCATCCTTGTGCTCCTGGGGTGACTCCCACTTGATCGTGATTGTGGTCTTTTTGATGCATTGTATTCTATTTACTAGTGGAGGTGGATTTTGAGGGTGGGAGTGGTAGGCCTTATTGTTCAGTAGATGGATGGTGGGAGGGGGTAAAGAATAGGAGTGATCAAGTGCCCAGATTTTTGCTGCATCCACTGAGAGAGCGAGAAGTCCCTGAGGAGGAGAAGGGGGTCTGCAGTGTAGGTCTTGGGTTCAGATGTTGACATGATGAGTCTTATGAAGTCGGAGTTTGGACTTCACATCAGAGGTCCCGACTGGAGGCACTGGTTTGCAAGTCATTGACCAAAAGCTGAAACGTGCAGAGAGGAGGGCCCCCTGCCCATGAAACTTCCGCTTTTAGGGAGTGTGCAGAAGAGGAGGTGCCCACACGGTAGGCCAAGAAGGGACCGTAGAGGAAGCAAGAGGGAGGGGACCAGCGGTTTCAGGGGTGCAACCATGGAAAGTGTAGCAGCAGAGCATGCATCACACACATTAGAGGTGCCTGCATTTGTCAGGACACAGAGGTGTTTGAGACGTGCACTGGCATTCCCTGGTTGCAGGTTGCAACAGCTCTTTGTCCCTGGAGATTTTACTCTGCGCTGTTCTTAACCCTCATAATTTAAAAAATGCACCAGTCCTCTCCCACTGTTTTTCCTTGAGACACAGTTGCTGTGTATTGTACCCCAGAGTGTTCTCTTGGGAATCACAACTTGATGAAACAAAGATGCTTTATGCCCTGGTTGTGCTTGTCCCATCTGGCCATGACCTTCCATCCAGTTGGGCTCATCTCAACTCTGGCGCCTCCCTCCTTCCCCAAAACAAGGTCCCTGTCCTCTGAATGGTGGTCTGTGTGGTCCCAGGCACAGTTGCGTTGCTTCTGCACCTGAATGCTGCCCATACCACCTTGGGAGGAGGTGCTGCTAACCAGCTCCAGTTTACAGATGAGGAAACGTGTGGCCAGAAAAAAGGAATACAGTCTCACCAGCAGCCTGTCATTGCTGCGATATGCATGTGACAAAAGAATGAAAAACGCATCTCTCAGATGGCTGATTCATCTTCTGTTTGTTCCCTCATGACCACTGAGTCCCCCTCTATGCCAGGCACTGGGCACCTGGTGGCAGGGTGGACGATGTGGCCTCTGCTCTCACAGAGCTGGTGATCACGGGTGAGACGATGCCGAAATCCCATCCCTTTGTATTGAAGTGTTACGAGACGCCTCCATTCTCTTCCTCTTTCCTTCCCTGACAGGTCTACATCCGGATAAAAGATGATGAATGGAACGTCTACCGGCGGTACACGGAGTTCAGGGGCCTGCACCACAAGTTACAGAACAAGTACCCTCAAGTGAGGGCCTACAACTTCCCGCCCAAAAAGGCCATCGGAAACAAGGTACTGCCGTCTCGGCACACGCGCCCACACGGAGGCGGACGGCCGCTGCTTCAGTCTGTGATTGAAACACACATGATCCTCTAAACATGCAGCCCAAATGCTAGCGGGGTTAACGCCACCATGATGCCACCACCTAAAGACGATCGCATTATGCTCTCTCTGCACGCGTCTTCTTGTTTTTTAGGGAAGGGGTTAGCAAACTTGTTCTGGAAAGGGCCGGCCAGGAAATATTTCTGGCTTTGGTGACCATTTCCGCTGAAGATGGTCCGCCCTTCCCCTGTGGTTTGGAAGCGGCCTCAGACAACATGGACATAAATGGGCATGGCTGTGTGCCAATAAAGCTTCGTAAGGCTGGGTGACAGCTAGATTTGGTCTGTGGGTCGTAGTTTGCTGACCCCCGTTGTGGACCCAAAAAATGTTTCCCAGTTCTCATCCATAATTTTCATGACATCTGTTTGGACTTACGTGGAGTTGTCTCCCACGTGGGGCTTTCTCAGATGCGCTCCTTTTATTACAGGGTTTCCACCCTCATGACGGTTACAACCTTTAATGACATGACTTATCCGTGTTTTCATCCATGTACTCTGGAGAAAGGCGGCACTAGTTGTGCACACGTCTGCTGGTTGGTTAATAGTCATTCATTCACCACGTGTTTACTGAGCACCTGTTATGTGCCACAGTGGAAAGGGCAGGGCCCAGGACTGAGGAAGTCAGGCCGGGGCCCAGCGCCCGTCGAATGTCTGCTGCAGCCAGTTCTCCGTCGTGACTGCACTTCGCATCACGTGGGGAACTTGAAAGAGTGCTGAGACTGCGCATGCCCACCCCCTTCCCATGTAACTGGGCTGAAGCGAGGCCCGGGCCCTGAGGGGTTTCAAAGCTGCAGAACTGCCATGAGCCGCCAAGCCGGCAGCCCCCAGCTTCAAAGTCCAGTGGGTGGTGGAGATGCTTCAACAACTGCGGTGTATTAACCGGTGTGGCAGGGCCAGCTCAGTCAGATGAGGACATGTGAGAAGTCGGGCCCTGTGCAAGAGGGTCTCTCCACTCCCATGGCTCTCAGAGTACGGCCCTGATGGCGGTGTGAGCACCACCGGGAGCTCATTAGAAATGCAGAGTCTGAGGCTCCATTGCAGACCTACTGCAGTACAAGCTCTGGGGCTGCGACCCAGAAACCTGGGCTGAAGAACTCCCAGGGGTGCTGATGCCCGAGGATATGTGAGACCCATGGGGCCCACTGTGTCGACGGAGCCCCGTGGCAGATCCCACCTGTGATGACTTCCCTGGTGTCTCTCCTGAAAGGTGCCTTGCTAGGATTTCTTTCCATCTGCTTTTTTAATTAAAAAAATTTCACTTACAGTTGGTGCTCAATATTGCATGAGTTTTAGGCGTGACCGTAGTGGTTGGATGTTTACGTGACGCACCAGGGGACCCCCCCACCCCGACTAGTCTAGTGCACGTCTGACCCCGTGCGTCGTTAGTGCAGCATCAGTGGCTGCATTCCCTGAGCTGCCCTTTACATTCCCATGATGGTTGCTTTTTCCTGATTTATTTATTAAATTTCTTGGGGTGACATCAGTTTGCATGGTTTATCGGTTTCACCCAGGGGCCATGGGTCTCCTTTCCGCCCATGACTGGTTTCCATAACTGCCAGTCCGTCCTCTTTAATCCCTGCCCATTTCTCACCCAGCCCTCCAGCCTCTCTTTCCATCTGCAACCGTCCGTTTGTATCTAAGAGTTTGTTTCTGTTTCGTTTGCTTGTTTTGTTGTTTAGATTCCACTGATAAGTGAAATCATATGGCAGGCTCGTCCAACCCACCACCCATGGGCCGCACACAGCCCAGGACGGGTGTGACTGGGGCCCAACACACATTCATAAACTCTTAAAACATTATGACATGTTTTTGTGATCCGTTTTTTTTGTTTGTTTTTTTGTTTTGTTTTTGTTTTTAGCTCATCAGCTACCGTTAGTGTTAGTGTATTTTATGTGTGGCCCAAGACACTTCTTCCAATGTGGCCCAGGGAAGCCAGAAGGTTGTACACTGTCATATGGCAATTGTCTTTCTCATTTCATTTAACATAATACCCTCAGGGTCCATCCATGTTGTCACAAATGGCACAATTTCATTCTTTTTATGGCTGAGTAATATTCCCATCATATATCTCTCTTTCAACATCTTCTTTGTCCATTCATCTATCGATGGACACTTAGATTGGTTCCATATCTTGACTAATGCTGCAGTGAACACGGGTACATGTATCTTTTTGAATTGGTGTGTTTGTTTTCTTCGGATAAATACCCGGAAGTGGGATTGCTGGGTCATGTGGTAGTTCCCTTTTTAGTTATTTGAGGTGCCTCCGTACTGCTTTCCACAGGGCTGCACCGGTTTGCAGTCACACCAGCAGTGCATGAGGGCTCCCCTTCTGCACTTCCTCACCAACGCTTGTTATTGGTTGGTTCATTGATGATAGACACTCTGACAGGTGAGAGGTCATATGTCATAGTGACTTTAATTTACATGTCTCTGGATGCCCTTCCATCTTTATCTCAGAAAACCAGAGCATGTGTTTCCATAACCCACTCCTGACACTCGGGAATCCCGTAGGAAAAATTATTACTGTTATGTTTTTATGTTCATCGATTTCTGTGTTTAAACCAGATTAAAAACCTGATCACATCAGGATCTGTTAGTTCTCAATTTAAATAGTTACGAAGCAGTTTGTCTCAGTCTCAGAATTAATCTCTCATTCCACTTTTTTTCTGTTGAAATGAAGTGGAGTTGAGCCCATAACAACAGAAGACTTAGAAATACTGCGCTTGTTTACAGCGAGGAGTACAGTGGTTCTTCGGAAAAAGGGGGAATTATTATACATCTGTGCTGACTTCATCTAATGACCTGCATGCTCATACACATCTTGGGACCCATCCGGAATGTTCTAAAATATCTTAGGGCAGCAGCCTGTCTGAGCGGCCTATCACCTTTATGAGACATTTGCACTTGCAGCAGCCGCCGCCTTGGGGAACTCTGCCCGTCTGCGTCTGGCCGGGCGGGCCGTCTCCGTTGTGAGTTCACTTCCTGTGGCTGCTGTAACGAAGCACGTTTACTGGTCTGAAGCAGCACACGTTTACCATCTTACAGTTCTGGAGGTCAGGAGACCAGAATCGGTCTCGCTGGGCTGAAACCCAAGTGTCGGCAGGGCTGCATTCCTTCTGGAGGCTCCAGGGGAGGATCTCTTCTTGCCTTTTCCACCCACATTCCTTCGCTTGTGGCCCTCTGGTGTCTTCAGAGCGGCAGTCACATGACCGTGACCTCCGCTCCTATCGGGGTAGTCACATCGCCTTCTGTGTCTCTGGCCCCTTCCTCTTAGAAGAAGCCTGTGTGCCCACCCAGAAACTCCACGATAACCTCCCATGTCCAGATCCTTCCTTAATCACACCTGCAAAGTCCCCTTTGCCATGGAAGGTGACAGGCTCTGGGATTGGGATAGGGG
This sequence comes from Lyroderma lyra, assembly GCA_004026885.1. Taxonomy (NCBI): domain Eukaryota; kingdom Metazoa; phylum Chordata; class Mammalia; order Chiroptera; family Megadermatidae; genus Lyroderma; species Lyroderma lyra. The sequence continues at coordinate 63,424 of PVJL010004300.1, forward strand.
TGCCTTTGGGGGCCATACACTGCTGAATGCTTTCTCTGCCACCCCAGGTGCCTCCCACCCCACCTTGCATCTCCTCAAGCCTATCACTCCCCAAAACTCACCGGAGACAAAGCAGAGCTCCCCGCGAACCCTAAGAACACTGGCGTGTGAGGCTCAGTCAGTGAGCTGAAGCCCCGGCCTGAGGAGTCAGAGGGTCTGTCAGGAGCTAAGTAACTTAGGACCAGCCTGAGCAATCCTGTTGCCCCTGGAGCAGGGGTTGCAGGAACATGTCCCTCGGAGGTGGGTCATCTCAGCCCCGTGTCAGGTTCTCGAGGACACTGTCACTTCTGGGACCACCTTTGAGCAGCTGTGGACTTCTTCCTTGACATCTGTGTCAATAGGGCAGTGTGGTGCACCCTGCTTCCCTCCCCTCAGTATAACTCTGTTTGCCAGTAAAGGAGCTTGGGGACTTAAGGGACCATCTTGGAGGGCCTGGCCCAGCCATGTACCGGCTGGTTCTTAACTAGATCTTTGGTTCTGCCCCCTGGGGTCAGGGGTGGAGCTGACAGTTTCCTCTGTCACTCAGGAGTCTGCCAGCTCCTGAGCAGTCATGGGGCCTCTGCCTCTTGTCTGGCCTGTGTAGCCCTTTAGCTTTTAATTGGCTGGTCAGGCCACGATTGCACTTTGATTCGCTCTTTCCCCAGCATGTAGCTGACTAAGGCAAACCTGATTCTCTTAAGTACACTTTGGCTGCTGCCCAGCACAGATCTGAGGCCCCATCTGATTGGCAAGGGCAGACTGAGTCAGGACGCCATTCCCAACACGGGCTACCTACTGATGAGCTCTGCTAGGAGACTGAGCTCCTGCTGCCCCCGCTGGGCCAACTGCTCGGAGACCCTGCTTCGATACCCTGTGGGCAGACTTCCAAGCAAGCTTTGATTCTAAATTGGCCCAGAAAAATCCACCAGGTCAGACTCTTTTCTTTGATTGAGTCACTTCCAGAATGATCCACTTGGCTCTTGGACCTTTAAAGGCATGTCGGCACAATGTCTTAGGGTGTATTGGATTATCTGTACCTTGCTGGTCTCAGCCTAGGACCTGTTAGAATCCACAGACCTGGGGAATCCTTAAGGACATATCAAACATAGTTCAGCCTTTTAAAATTCACCAGCCTGAATTTCTAGATATTTCCCGGACAGTGCTAATTATAGAAGTAAAATGTGATCTTAACCCCAGTTTGAACTTTTTGAATGGATGAAATTAGCACGTAGTATATATAGTTTGTGGGTGTGGTCTTTGTCTTTACCAAAGCATGTACTTTGCCTCCAGAGGCCATGCATGTGTTCAAATGCACAGATGCCCAGGTTACATGCTAGAGATAGCATGCCTTTCTAGACTGCATTAAGCCCATATCTTGTTAAAATGGTTAACCTGAATACTAGTCCAGCAGTTGATGAAGTTGACTCCTTTGTAGCTGAATCAAGCCACAATAGTTGTATATTAAGTTCCTCGTTAATATTTAAATATCATAGGCATAGGGGTTCTGTCAGTCCGGATGGTCTTGTTAGGCTGAGTAAACTAACAACTCCATGATCTTGGCAGACCAAACCAGCCAGGGTGCATCTTTGGCTCATGCTCTGTGTCTGCCGTGGATGGCTGGGAGCTCTGCTCTTTGTAGCATCAGGGGCCCCGGGCTGCTGGAAGCTCCTCTCTGTGTGTTGTCACAGTCCATGGCAGCAGGGCCAAGGGACAGAGGCTGATCAGACACTGGTTCTTCAGGCTTCTGTCTAGATGTGATACCTGTCAATTCCACTTACATTTCATTGGCCAAAGCAAGTTACAGGACCACGCCTAGCACCAAGAGTGCAGAGGAGTCCACTCCTACCAAGTACCCAGGAGGAGAGCCAGAACCTTTATGGTCACCATGGGCGTGGCACCGCTCTCGAGCCTCATTATCGAGCAGGACGGAGGCAACGAGGGCACAAGGGCACCGCCGCAAGTGCACCTGTTTCCCTCCATCCCTGCTCAGACGGTCCTGACCCAGGCCGCTGTCATCTCTGCGTGGACACCTGCACTGGCTGCCTTTCCCACCATCTCCTGCCCTGTAGCCCCAGTGAGGTCCGGAGAACGCACATCAGATAGTCACTGTCAGGGAATGGCAGTTACATGCAGGCCCTTTACGGTGGCTGCCAGGTGTCCCCTGATGTGTCTTGCACCTCGTCTCCCTGCCCTCCCGCCTCTACACCCGGCCATACTGACACCTCATGGCCTTTGCACCTGCTGCTCCCTGTGCCCAGAGTGGCTCTCCCCAACCTCTGCAGGGATAGCTCCTCCGGCCCCTCTGTTCTCAGTCCCCACCTCTGCTCCTCAGACGGAGGCCTTCCCGCCCACCCCCATGAATGCCACCCCTTCATCACTCTCTGGCCCATCACTCGGTTCCATTTTCTCCGAGCACGTGCTGGGAACAGAAACAATTGGTTTGTGCGCTTGCGCATCACCTGTCTCTGCACTGGAATGAAGTCCACGAAGCAGGGCCTGCCCCTGCCCCTGTCCCTGCCCCTGCCCCTGCCCGCAGCTCTCTCCTGGCCTCTGAGAACAGTACCTGAGGTGCTCACGGCCCGAATTCCTGAGTAAAGGAACAGAAATGACGTGGGGACCTATTCCTTCCCATGCTCTCCCCCGCTCTGGACGCTCAGCACACGTCCAAAACCAGTCTGAATTCCAGAAGTGCGGGTGACTGGGGAGGCCGTTCTTGCTCCGCTGTTGGGGCACTTGCTGCAGAGTGCTCAGAGCTGGGGTGGGGGATGGCTCCCGAGCTGTCTGAGGCATTGCCTGGCCAGCTGCTGTCCCCACGGGCTCTGCCAGCAGCCGGCCTGGGGGGGGGGAGGCCCGCTTTTGACGATGCCTCTCAAGAGTCTGCGTTATGGCTCAGGGTGCAGATGAGGACAGAGGGTTAATGGAGTCGGCCTCTGAAAGTTCATTTGGCATCAAGGTGCGGCCCATCGCTGTCTCCCTGAGCTGTTGCTAACTCAGCTTGTTGGAGAAACTGCATTAAAGCCCTCATGTACCATGTGTGGCGGAGGGGCCGACCAGCTCTCACTGAGCTGCAGAGAGCGCCTTGGACCACCCGGGGAGTCAGGGACTGAGCTGCAGCCCTGGGGACATAGGTCCCCAGCGAAGGAGGGCGGCGCAGGTAGTGACGGCAGGGCACAGGCGTCCGGATGGATTGTTCACATTGACAGACATGTCCAGAGTGCAGGAGTGTCGTGCCAGAGGGTACGAAGGTGATTTAAAGTGCAATCCCTGTCTCCACGAAGTTCACGATCTGGTCCAGGGACAGACAGAGGAATCGTCCGAGCTAGAGAAGAGGGAGGTGTGGTGCTTTCTGCAGGTGTGACATGCTTGAAGGGCCAGCAGCAATCCCAGGACAGATCTTACCCGTGGGGAAGCAGGGTCACTTCGGGTGACACCCTGCTTCCTTTGTCCATCTCGTGTTACTTTCCTGGTGCTGCTGTAGCAATTACCACTGACCGAGTGGCTGGTAACGACACACAGATGTTACCTCACGGTTCAGGGGTCAGCAGTCTGACACAGGCCTCAGGGGTGAGAGTCAGGTGTCAGTGGGGCTGATTCCTTTTGGGGTCTCCAGGGAAGGACCCGTTTCTTGGCCCCTCCTGACGTGTAGAGGCTGTGTCCCTTGGCTCATGGCCCGTGCTCTGTCCTTACCGCTGCGTCTCCCTGGCCACACTCCCATAGTCACATCTTCCTCCGAGCAGTGCAGGGACACACTCCCCACTTTTAAGGAGTGCGAGGAGACTGGGCCCACCCTAACAACCCAGGACGATCTCCCCATCTCGGGGCCCTTAACTTAACTGCCTCTGCGAAGCCCCCTGCCCTGCGTAAGGTGAGATACCCAGGCGCTGGGGAGCAGGCTGTGAGCGTCCTTGGGGGAGAAGTAATTGTGCCTGCCTCACACCTCTCCGTCTTTGCCAGGGGAAGAGCACTGTGAATGTCATAATCTCACCTTACTAGTGGGGAAACGGAGGCACAGGAAGGTCAAGTGACTTGCCCAAGGCCATCTCGCTTGGCACTGTCAAGGCTGATCTGCGGGCCCAGGCGGAGTGTCTGCAGAGCCTAGCCCCCACCCTCTCCCACACAGGCCTGCACAGAGCACCCTCGGGACGGGTTCATGTCGATCACTTAGCCATTGCCCAGTCGGTGGACACTTGCACTGTCCCCATCAGTCAGTGCTGCAGCCTTGGTAGCTAGAATTCAGGGAACAGAGAGAGCCAGGCCTCGGGCTGCCCCGCCCTCTGCTGAACCACCCACTCGGCCCCCACCCCCACTCTCACTTAGGGGCCATGTTTAGAGCGAGGTGCTGCCGCCATCCTTGTCACAATCCGCAGGCTCACAAACGTCCCCGGTAAACCATTCGTTCACTTATGCGTTCAGCAGGACATTGCCAACTCTGAGAGTACAAAACAAAAGACAGAAAGGCAGCTTCCGACTGCCTCACTAGCTGTAGGGCCTCGGGCAAGTGATTTGACCTTTCTGTGCCTCGGTTTCCTCCCCTGTGCACCACGATGGGCTGGTAGGGAGGGGGAGCGTGTGCTCGTCCCAGAGGGGCTGGGCTCGGAGCCCATGCAGTGCGGGAGGCTGACGGAGGTGGTCCGTCCTGAACCCACGCACCCTGCATTTCTCTGTGTGGTGACATCAGCTCGTCACACACACCACTGACTCTGTTCACGTTGTCATCGTGTGGCTCTTGTCAAGCCCCACGTGAAGCGCCTTGTGGGCATGGGGCTGTGAGCATCCTGCCTGAGGTCCCGCTGCTTCCATCAGGAATTGAGTCAGACTTGTGCTAATGCCACCATGCCACCTGCCCCAGTGTCGGGAAGGCCCACGACCCCACACTTAACCTGGGAAATGGGGAAGCAGGAAGTCACGCGAGATGACAGGTTTCTACGGGGAGATGCAAGTTTGGGGGGATTCTGTCCGAACACCTTCACGTGGAAGCGGATAGAAGACAGTGCAGACCCCCTGATGGGAACAGGGACCGGGGAGCCCAGACACCAAACCCCAAAGGTGAAGGTTTTCTGGGGAGAAACTGAGCAGAAGGAAAGCTCCAGCTGAATGAAGCTTTAAGCTCATGCCCCTGTCTCATTTGACACTGTGCCAGCCACTGCTAATCGTCCTGGTGCTTAATGTATTGATCAGCCAGGGGAGAGACGTAGGGCTCATTGGACCCCACACGGTTTTGTTTCTCCCTAATACGATAAAAGCCTCTTAGTTTTCCACGAGTGCAGTCAGTGAAGTTTTCATGTCCGAGAATTTGTCTCTGGAGAGCAAGATGGATGCGCCTCCGACCGGGAATGTGTGTATGTGCATCCAGATGCACATGCGCACGTGTATTTAGTAAGTGTGGGCTTCTTGGGAGGACTTTTTTTCCCATAAAATCAAGTCAGTAATCAATAAAAAAAGAAATCAAGGTCATTTTGTAAACAAATAACCCAGGGCCAGCAACTGCAAGTGCCTTTGCTGCTCTGTTCCCATCCTGTGTGTTTCTGCATGGAGCTCAGGGAGAGGCTGAATCCAAGGGAATCATCTTGGTGGTCTCGGGTCACAGACCTTGCGGGTATCACCTCCTCCAGGAAACCTGCCCTGAACTCAAAGTGTTAGCTGTCCCTCCTCTGGGTTCCTTGGCCACCTGATCCACAGGTCTCTCTCTCTCCCCCATTTCCCCATGAATTAGAAAGCAGAACCAGGCCAGTAGAGTCTTTGTCTTTTCAGCATCTCACATAGTGCCTGGTGCATAGCAGGTGCTGAGTAAAATGTGTTCGATGACCTCAGGCTGTGTAGAAATTGGTGTGTGACACCAGTGCAGTATGGTTGCCAACTCCCCTTGTCTCCAGTTGCCTTCATTATTTTACCTTAATACGTCTTTGATTATTGTTCATAGAAGGATGCCCACTGGATATCAGCACAGCACTGCACATATTTGCAGGAGGTTCTACAAAGCCTTTGCCTTAGCCATGCCTCATGACAAAGACACGTTACTTGACACATCTGGGGTCTGGCCTTCCCATGTCACCAGCCAGAATTGGCAGCTCCCGTATTTCAGTCATCTCAGGCTGAGCCTGAGGCCTCTAATGAAGCAATCAATGCTGAACCCATTGGTTTGGAAATTGACATGAATTATATGACACTTGACTCCCTGCCAGGCATTAAGTGTTGTCCAAAATATTTCTGGGGCTGTTAAATTGCTTGTGTCGCTGTTTAAGCTCTCCTCCTAGCTCTGGAGGCCTTCTGACTGTGCTTCCCCAGGTTGCATCTGTGTCTGCCCTCTCATTTTTGGACAACCGATTAAAATCACGACCCGGAAGAGCCCTTCTCAGCTCTTACTCACTTATCCAATAATTGAGAATAATCGCTACCTTCCCCTGTAGTACTCCCATTAATATTGACAGTTGTGTGTTACATTCGTGGCTCATCTCTTGCAAGCAAGAAAAGAACATTTTTAAGTTCTCAGGCTGCCGCCGTTTCTGTTGTGGGGTTCAGAGTCCCTCGCGGGTGGAGAGAGCCGCCTGTGCCGCTCCACGGGCCCTACGCGTTCTCAGAAGCCATGCAGTTCGGCTCCAAATGGCCAGACGGCACGGGGTTCAGAGTCTGCACTGTGGCCTCATTTCAGATCTTATCTCCGGCCACACTGGCTGTGTGACCTCTGACAAGTCACCCGACCTCTGTGATGCTCAGTTGGCTCAGCTGCCACATGGGGCAAGGGCACTTACACCGCAGGCTCCTGGAGCAGTCACACGAGATGCTGCGAGGCACCCGGTGCCTCCTGAGCGCTCCAAGGCTGGGTTACCATCACCATCTGCAGGGGGGCTCGCAGATTAGGTTTCCAGTCTTTTGTCACTTGTGATGACTCTGACCTGTGCGGTCTGGGTTGTTCTTTCTTCCCTTGTCTCCTCTTCCCCTCTCCAGTTCTCTCATTGTTACAGTGGTAGGTTTTTATCTCCCTTGTTTTAGGGGGTTATTTTTTTTTTAATTGATGTATAACACATCTCCAGTCTTAAGTGTGCAGCTTGGATTTTCACAAAATGAACACACCAATAGAAGCAGCGTGGCGACCAAGAAATACACCGTTAGCAGAACTGCAAGCCTCTTGTCACTGTCCCCATAGGGGTGGCCATTGTCCCAATGTAAAACTCACAGGTTAGTGTCTCCTGCTTTAGGACTTCAGAAAACTGGAATCGTACAGCATCTTCTCCTTTGCGTCTGGTCTCTTTCTCTGAACATCCTCTCTGTACGATTCGTCCATGTTGTTGCAGGTGGCCACTGTTCTCTGTTTCTGTGTGGTTTCCACTGTATGACTGTGCCACTGTCTCCCTTCTTTACTGTTGATGGACGTTTGGGTGACTTTGGCTTTGACTCAGTTGCATGTAGCGCTGTGATTAACATTCTCGTATGTGTCTTCTGGTGGCCGTAAGCCTGACTTGTATGGGTTTATCCTTAGGCATGGATTTGTGGGTTCTCGGGTATGTGTATGTTCCCCTCTCGCAGATTCTGCCAGTTTCCCAGTGGTTACACAGAGATATGTGTCATACAGTGATGCCTTCTTAAAGGGAGGGGGAGAGAGCAAAGAATAAGATAAGCACCTGTGCTCCCACCGACTAGCGTGAACAGCTGTTCCTATTTTGTCATATTTGCTTCTAAGCTCCCAAAAACTTACTGCAAAATGTTTCCAGTGTGCCCCAGAATACACAGAAAAATATAATGAACAAACGTATCATCATCCAATTTAATAAATATTAGTGTTTAGAAATTAAACATTGCAGATCCAGCCGACTCCTCTTCATACCCTCCCTCCCACAGCGAACCAGTCTGTGGGGTGCTTGTGTGTCTGCCTGGCCATGGTTTCCGACTTCCATCGTGTGTGATCACGAGGGGGCCTTTTCTTTTAACTTTCCGTAAATGGTATCAGTCTTTATCTTTTCACACTTTGTATTTTTCACCAGTACTACCTTTTTGAGATTTACACATTTGGATGCATGGCACTCTGATTCAGTATTGTCTGAGTATTCAGTGTTGTCTTTATTCCCCCTTTGATGGGCATTTAGGTTGTTTACCACTTTTCCCTACGGAACAGCGTGGCAGCCAGCGTCCTGGTACACGTCTGATACTTAGTTTCTCCAGGTCGCGCTGCCAGTGAATGAGGGGGTGGCGCATCGGGCATACTTGTCTCCAACTTTCCCAGCTGTTGCCAAATTGCTCTGTAAGGGGGTGACACCCTTGTTCACCCTCAGTCAGGCGGGTGAGACCTCCCATTGTTTCAGTGACACTTGGCATCATGAGATTTACAGTTTATTTATGTTTTGCTAACACGATGGGTACGAAAATGGTATCATCATGGTTTTCGTTCATATATGCCTGATTATTGACAAGGTTCTTGCTCTGTTCAGCCTGTTTGGCCATTGAGATTCCTCTTCTCTTTCTTGCCTGTTTGCATCCTCTGGTCATTTTTCCACTGAGGTTTTTTGTCTTTTTCTTACTGATTTCTGAGGTCTCTTTCCGTTTCCTGGATGCCAGCCTTCGTGCATTCCTCTAAAAAGATGTAACTCTCACCTCCTCCTCCAGGAAACCTGTGCGCTCCCTTCGCAGTGGGACCCACTGCCTCTCCCTCCTCCCCGCGTGCCTGGCACCGTTTCCTTCACAGCCCCCTCATGCTTTGGTGCACACACCGCCTGCCTGTGGTCCTCACGGGACCGATTTTTAGACTGTGCGCTCCAAGACCCTGGCGTGGTGTCTCGTTTCAGTGGAGGCTTGGTTAGTGGTTATTTTCATGAAAAGAAACTTGAGGCTGCAGTTATGTTCTTGACTCTGGACCCACAGTGAACCCACTCTGCAGCTCCTGTCTGCTGGATGGGCCCAGAAAGCTCTGGGTGCCCTCGATGCATTGGATACGATTTCCTCTGCCTCTTTGGAGAGCCATCGCCTCCACCAGTTCCCCACTACAGTAAGTTTAGCCACCCCGCTGGAACTTTCTCATGTTAATTTTCTAGCTGTTCTGCCGTCTGAAGGGAAGTGGAGTTCTTGCTTATGATGAGTTTAGAAGCTCTTATAAGTGAAGTGCCTGATCCTGAGAAGCCCACGAGAATGGAACTTTGGTATCATAAAGGGGCCTTTGGTGCCGGCTCTCAGCTCTCCCTGGGAACTGGGCAGCAGGGAGTCATCGGGCCCTTCTTTACATCAGCAGGGCCTGATGGCACAGCAGCTGCTCACTGGGGGTTAACGACACACCAGGCGCAGTGCAAGGGACTCGCCTGCCCTCTGTTGTCACTGCCTCCAACATCCTGGTGGTGGAGGACGTACTGCCCCTGCCCTATTTCATGCCACCGTGCACGGTTCCCTCTCAGACCTTGCCCCCTCAGCTCTTTCTTGCCTCAGGGCCTTTGCACATACAGGTCCTTCTAGAACACTCCATAACTTCCTGTGGCGCTGGATTTTCTCATCTGTCAGGTCTTAGCTTCAATTCTACTTCCTCAGATAACCCTTTCTCAAATATTCATAATAAATGACCTCCTCCCCTTATGGGCTTTCTTGGCCCCCTGTTTTTATCTCTGTAGCACTGTCACATTTTGTAACTATAGTTAATTGTTTAAATATGATGTGTGTGTGCACGCATGTGCATGTGTGCATTTTGGCCAGGCAGCAGTTGAAGGACTTTAAGCAGAGGCATGACAAGAGCTGATTTGTACTTTAGAGACACCAGTGCCCTGTGGAGAATGGCCTGATGGGTCAGCCGGGGGGCCCATGCCAGGTGGGGGCTGCTGAGATTTGGGTTAGTGCAGAGCCATTGAGGACTGAAAGGGAAATTAGCAAATCCAGGGATGTGGGGGTACACCTGCAGAGACGGGGTAGAAAAGACGGACACATGCACAGGTGGCTGTGCTCCGTGGTGTAATGGTCCTGTAATTGGGCCATGGCAAAGCCGTAGCCCAGGGGTTGTCAGCTGGTGGCCCATGGGCCACATGCCACCTGAGACGTGGTTTGGGTTCATGATGAGGACGGTGGTGATGAGGTTCACAATGATGACAACAATAATAAACCATGTCTGCAGCTCGAACCCACAGACTGCCCAGCAAGGGAGGCTGGTCTTTCTCCTTGCCTACGATTTTCTCGTGGCAGCATTTGGAAGGAGCTGAGGAAGCTGACATTTAGGTGGGGGATGTGCTCCCCAGGTTGCCAGCCTGCCCTCCTTCTCCCACTTCCTGGTCCCCGAAAGCTTTTGCATCTGTCCCCCCACCCCCACTCCCTGGAGTTGAGGGCAGAGTCCTTGGCAGGGATGATTTTTCATCCGAGCTTTAAAGAATTAGGCAGAGCAGGAAGGGAAGGCATTCCCGTCAGGAGAAAAGCATCAACAAAGGACCAGAAGCTTGAAAAAGTCATGGGTTCATCTGCATGTCAGGTTCTTTCCAGTGCTCTAGCCCCTCACCTGGGCAGCCTAGGGGTCCAGTAATGACTTTGGCCTTGGATGAAGTCCATGTGAGCAGAAGTAGGACCCTGGACCATGTGCCTTCTCAGCACCTTGGACCTGCCCCTTCTGATTATCTCTGACTTTGGAGGAGATCCTAGCATTTGGGGGATGGAGCAGACTGGCAGCAGACAAGATCCTGGGGCGTCTACGAATTATGGGCAGAAAGTCTCTTAAAGTAAAACCAAGTGAGTGGAAAGCTTCATTAAATCCCAGATACACAACCCTCTGTTTTTTCATTGCGCAGATCTTTATTGGGTATCTATGGCAACTGAGGCAGATGAGATGGGTTTCTTGCCCTCAGGGAACTCACAGTCTAGTGAGGCACCTGGCAGAACCCAGAAGGCACTGTAGGAGAGGTTAACCCTACCAGCCCGCTGTGCCGATTTTTTGGTCATTTCCGAGTCTGCCGCTAGACCGCTGTACCTAATTTTTGGTACTTTGCCTCGTACCCTAGTACGTGAAAAAAATGTCTCCAAGTTCCATCTTATTCTAACCACTTGTTTGCATGTAACTAACATTTTTTTATATCATGTGGGTTTTTTCTCTTTGATGCTCAGGAGCCCAGGTATAGGGGACAGTTAGGTTCAGGGGCTCAGGTCTGGTAGGGTTTTTAAGTCAGGGTTCTGTGGGAGCACAGGTGACAGTACATCTTCTGGGATGTTTTCTGCTGCAAATGACAAAACCCAAAATCAAACTGTTTTTAATTTAAGAGGAGGAGTCATTGGCTTGTGTAACTGAGAAGTGTAGGGTTGACTTCAGGAATGACTGGACCCAGGAGCTCAGTGGCATCATCAGACATCAGCGTCTTGGCCAGTCTTTCTCCTTTGCTCACTCACTCTCCTGTTTCTTGTCTGTCTGTCCATCTGCTTCTCTGTCCACCACCTTTCCCTGACCCCCTGAGTTTGCTGCATTCTTAGGCAGGCTCTTCACTCATGACTAAGATGGTCACACACCTCCAGGTTTTCTTCATACCACCTTAGTTCCTCAGGCAAAAAGAGCAGATCCCTTTCCCAGTAGTTCTGGTCTCCATTCTGATGCTCCTCGGCCCACCTTGGGTCCTGTGCCCATCCCCAGACCAGTAATAGTGACTGTGATTAGCCAGGTCATGTGCTTAGCCCTGGGCCACAGGTGGAATCAATCCTGTCCCAACCCCAGGGTTTGAGAGTGGGGAAATGACATGGGTAATGAGGAGGCAAATCAATGGGGGACTGGCCTGGGAGAGACAGGGCAGAGAGGGATCCGAGAAGCTTCAGACCAGCGGCCATCTCATAACTGAGCCTTGAAGGATGAGCAGGACCTGTTGAGTGAGGTGGGGGATCCCAGCAGTGGACACAGCCCTTCGGAAGGCAGGGTTCACGGAGCAGCATGACCACCTCAGGCCCATGATGCCTGCTGAACAGTGACATCCTGTATGCACTGGGTGTGTGTGACAGGGCATGTGGCATGTGAGGAGGTGACCCAGAAGAGTGAGGCAGGAACAGTTACCTTGCATGTTTAGTTGAGGAGTCCTGAAAGCAAAAACGATAGCATTGTTTTAAAAAATGGTTTTGCATTTAAAAAAAAGCTCCCCCAGGAAGCAGTGTGGGTGGTCAATGACAGTAGGAGAGACTGATCCAGAGAAACACCCAGAGGGCCATAAACATATCAAGAGGAATGTCATTTAGTCACACATCCATTTACTCAAGATTTTTTCTTGAGTGCCTACTACATGCCAGCCACTGAGAATGCAGAAGGGAACTAAACAGATAAGCCCTTCGCGTAGGACTTACAATTGGTGTCAGGGCACAGACAATGTATGGTAACTTAAAGAAACATACAGGTAATTTCTAACAATCTCTGAATAACATAAACTCAATAAAGGAACTGTCCTGGAAAGGAGACCCAGGTCAGAGGAGGTGTTAAATTATGAACTGAACAGTATGCAGTTTCTTTGACCTGCAAATTAAAAAAATAATTTTTTCCCCACTGCTATCAACCCAAGTAAAAGTTTTCAGCTCCCTTTGAAAGACAAGGGTAAAAATAGAGAGGTGGCAGTTTCTCATCTCGCGGTGAGCTATCATTTCGACTTGACCTTCTGCTGCTGACTTTCGAAGTGGCTCTGTGAGCTGGGTAATGGATCTGTAGTTCAGATTGGACAGGTGCATCAATCTTGTGGGGAAACTAGAAAAATGAGCCAGCCAGGCAGCTGCGGCATTGTGCTTAATCCTCATTTCTGCCTCTCATCTCTGCCCGCCCCCCCGGCCCTCTGTTCATCCCTCCCTCCCGCAGCGGGGAATACCTGCAGAAAAGCCCCCGCTGGAGTTTCGCAAAGAAGGAATGGTTTTGCTGTCCGGGGCCTCCCTGTCAGTGATACCACTCGTGTTCCGGCGGGCAGGCCTGGAGAGCTGTAAATCGCACCTCTCACCACTGCTTTGGGGACGCTTGCAGGTGCCTCAGATGCATTGATTTTGGAAATAATTGGACATAACTGTTTTCCCTTTTCTGAGGCATTAGGCTTCACTGCTGTGCTTGAGGTGACTGATGGGTGTGCCAATAATGCCAGGATCCAAGCGGGACAAAGGATTGCTATGTCTGCCTCCCAGGCATCCTCCAAGTCTCTGTCCAGGGCAGGGCTGGTCAGCACCACGGACAGTTCCACCACGGCTGCCATTCCTCTGATGGTTCCTCACTTTGGGTGTGTATTCAAATCACTGGGTGAAATGCATCTGGGGGCTCAGACCTCAGCCCAGACCTAGTGACTTAGAATCTCTAAGGGCGAAGCCCTAGAATCTGAGTTTTTGAAAAATTCTTGGATAGTGCTGACACAGCTGGACTGCAGACGCATGACTGGGGGGCCACTGACCAAAGGCCCAGGAGGAGGAAATCACTCGCCCCAGGTTCCATGGCGGGGCACGCAGAGAGCCAGGACTCGAACTTCTGATGCGTCCACATCTCCTTTATGACCTTGGCAGGCCCGCTGCTCTCAGCCCGGTGCCGTTACGCAGAGGAGCGACAAGCACCGTGGCCAGTGTTGTCCTTAGTTGGTGCCAGGCTTTCCAGCCAAAACCTGGCTTGAGATTAATGAAGTCAAGTAGGACCTCAAAGAATGATTTTAAACTCCTGTTGCCCATGTAGCCTTCCTAAAGATCTTGCCACTTGAACTGTGGTATGTGGACCGATGCCAGCAGCCTCACCTGCGAGCTTGTTGGAACTGCAGAACCTCAGGCCCTGCCCCGGTCCTACTGATCGGAATTGGCATGTGTCCCAGGTTTCCCAGGTGAGCTGCGTACACATGAAAGTTTGAGAAGCACTGTTCTGTGGTGGTGTTTGTGTTCATATCCTAGTCAACCCTTCAAACAGGACTCTTTCCCATCTCCTTCTGTTCCTGTTCCTCCTTTCCCCCTCCAGGGGGGATCTTGCTGCTCTAGTTGTCACATGGTCAGTCTCTGGGCCATACCTGTCAGTGGGCAGAGTCACCACGTGTTTCGTAGGTAAATCAGGGTGTGCCTGTGTCTGGTCTTGACCTCTTGAGCTATAACAGGAAGCTCCCAGAAGCTGGCAGGCTCAGTCCCCTGTGGCCTTCTCTTCTTCCTGTGTGGAAGTCACTCGTAGTCACTCAGCAGTTGTGTTTAAGATGGTGGGGAAAGTCAGATGTGGTCTGTGCCCTCGAGGAGCTTCTGGTTTGGCAGGGCAGACATTAAACAAATAAACCCTTAAACGAAGACACTTGCAAATGTTGCCAAGATCTCCATGTAGGAATGGTGCTAGGAGCTGTTCAGTCACAGAGTTTGGGCAGGGACATGTCACCTGAAACTTGGAGGCTACGTTGTAAGGGGTCAGCGAGGAAATGGCTCGGAAGGCGTGTTCCAGGCAAAGGCAGCGGCAGCAAGGACGAGTATGGGCCTGTGGACAGCTCCGCACTGGACACTCTCTCCTCCTGGCTCACAGGACCTCCCATCTCATTGGAAAGGACGGGTTCTCGATCTTGGTGAAACCAGGAACCAAGGCCTCCGGCTCGAAGCCGTCTGACTCCGCTTTTCCTCACTGCCTCTGAGCTTTGTCTCCCACAGGGCCCTGGAAAGGTCGCGGGGAGAGGCAGTGGAGAAGGGCATGGCTGCAGTGCACACCTGCATGTCTCCTCTCCATGCCTTGGTGTCCTCAAGTGTAAAAACACTGGCATCTTCCTCCTGAATGAGGAAATGCAGGGACCAGGCTCAGAACACAGCCAGGCCCACCACAAGTGCCCAGACACTGCTACTGCTGGTTACAAGACCATTTCTTGGTTCTCCTGGCCACATGGTCGTTTAATGCCATCACCCCCTTACCTCCCACTCCCAGCCCCTCCTCGTGTGGGTCGGGCATGATTCCCAGCCCCATTTTGCAGATGGGGAAACTGACTCAGAGGCACCTGCTCGGGGGCTCAGCCTGGTCTAGCCCAGTGCTTACCCTGGGGTCTGAGGATAAAATTCAGGGGGTCCATGAGAAAGAATTACACTTTCATTTGCACTAATATCTAACTGAAATCTGAACTTCAGCCATGAATTTAGGCCACAAACCGTAATAGTCATGGTATCCATGACTTCATCCCCAGTAGAAATCAATCTTAAGCACTTTCATATCACATTGCCCGTTGCTGCAGACGGCTCTAAATATCCTTAAAGCTCCTCACTACTTTGAAATGACACTAGGTCTTGTTATTTAATCCCTCAGCAAAGAAATACCGGAATGGCTTTCAGTTTTGATCACTGTGCTTGAATATAAGTGCTTTCCTTTCTAACACCGTGTATCTTGCTTTGTGAATTTAAAAACACAGTTCTGATAAGGGGGTGGGTGGTAGGTTTTCCCAGGGCCACTGAGAGAGCCCTGCCAGTGCCCTCCGTGCATCCCGTGCCTCTCCCCCATGTGGACAGCCGTGGTGTCGGCTGCTTGCAGGCTGTGAAAGAATTTGCAGAAAAGGTAGGAAGAAGAGAAGCAGTTTATTAGATACACTCAAGGGAGGGCAAGCTGTGTCCGAGAGGGACAGCTGCGAAAAGGGGCTCTGGTAGCCAGCCATGTAAGGGAAGAATCATCAGTCACAGTCACCAGGGCATTGGGGTCGTGGGCTCCATGGATTGGCTGGGGCTCAGGCAGGGAACAGCTGATCATGGCTTCAGGTCCTGGTGTCCATCACGGCACTGATTGGTCCAGTTCCCAGGGGCATGCGGTCCGTGGGCCGTTCGGCTTTCATGAGTCCGGAGCAAACACACAGTGGAGGCCAAGATGTTGTCTTACGTTGACCGAAACTCTGTTTCAATGGTTAACAGACCTGAAGCCTGGTTCCTAAAAGTGATTTTGACGTCAGCCAGAATCTGGTGTCCTAGGGGCTTCGTGGTTAACTGGAGTGGAATGCAGTGTGTGTACCAGCAGGTAGGGAGGTCTCAGGGAAGTTCTCTCAGGATTAAACAGTCAGTCTGGAAATAAGGAACATCCTGCTTCCTTTTAACATGCCATCGTCTGTGGTGTAGTAACTGCAGGTGTGAACCCAGGGCGTCGTTCTCCCAGAAGGCAGGTGCTTATTGGGCCGTAACCATTGGTCCCGAACCTGCCAAGCCTTCCCGGCAGTAACTTTCTGGCTGTGTTAACCCTATCGCAATGCCCCATGCGCCATCCCTCGCTGCACTGGCTCTGGCTCGGGGCCACTGCCCACCGTGGCAGTTCCCAGCTGCCCTCCTCTTTCCAGACTCTTCTCCCTCGTCCCTCCCTGCCGCGTCCCTGCTGTGTGCTACTAAGTAATGAATAGGGCGGGAACACTTGTTGGCAGTGATACAGCTCGTGTTTATTTTCAAGCGGCTGAGTTACGAGCCCTGTTCTGCGGGCCGTGCCTTTGGCTCCAAGGACGTGCGGCGAGGTGGGTGCAGGCCGCTGTGCGCGGGAGAGGGGATTTCCGGCCAAGCCTGCGCCTTGGGAGAGTTGGGGTCTTAGGGCGCAGGGATGGGGGGTTCCAAGGTGGGAAGCCCAGTGAAGAAGGGGTCTTTGACCTGAACAGTCACAGTGGGTGGAGGGTGCCCAGGAAGAATCAGTTTCAGTAAGGAACCGCACAGAGATCCTCCCAGATTGACCGAGGCGTGGGAGGAATTGGATTTACGAGATGGAAAGAGCAGGGATGGATTCCACTTCAGGCTGGCTGGCTCCTGGGCTTCCGTGACCGCACCAGAACTTGACCTCTCCATGCCCCTTCCCCTCCTTCCTCCTCTCCTTTGCTCCCCTCTGCTGGCCTCGCTCTCAGGCAGGCTTTCGGGCCGCTCCAGGCTTGCGCCACCCCCAGAAGGAAGACAGCTCATTTTCCCGATGGTTCTAGCAGAAGTCCTGAGATTAGATTCCATCGGTCGGCCTGGCTCGTGTGCCTGCACTTTTTTTTTTTTTTTGACAGCGTTACTTTACTTCTTGTCTCTACAGATTTGCCTATTCTGGAAATTTCATATACATGGAATTAAATACTGTGTAACCTTTTGTGGCCGCAGTGTTCTCAGGGTGCATCGTGGGAGAAAAGGGTTGCTGTGGAGAGTGACCTCACAGGGTGATCGGATCTTAAACTCCTGGTGGGGCAGGTCACGTGCATAGTCACCATGGCTTGAAACTTTTTAGTAAAGAGTGTTATCTTTCCTTAAGCAAGCCCTGTCCATTGTTTCTGTGCATCTGGGATGAACACACCTTCGAAATGAGCCATAACCACCCTCAAGAGAGCACAGAGTCTTGGTAACTGTCCTGTAATCCAGTCCCCCCCCCCACCCCGCTTTCTCCCACCTCCATGGAATTTTCCTTAAGTTCTGTCCTTAATCACAAATGCATAAAAGAAGCTGCAAAACTGTGATATTATTCCCTGGAGCATCTGAGCTCCTGGTCCCCAGCATATGTCATCAGTTTGGCTCAGATCAACTCACACACATTCTCTACGGGTTTGGAGTCTTCTTACGTTGACACGTGTATCAGTACGTCGTTCCTTTTTATTGCCACACACTGTTCTATTGCGTGGCTAGACTGCACTTGCTCATCTGTTGTCTGATGACAGACAGGTTGTTCCTGCATTTTGGCTGTCGCAAATAATTCTGCTTTGGACATTTGTGTGCACGTGTTTGTGTGGACTGGCATTTTCATTTCCCTTTCATTTCATTTCAGTTTTTTGTTTCATTTCATTTCCCCCGAGGAGTGGAATTGCTAGGTTGTGTGGTAACTCTGTGTTTACTAGTTGAAGCAGTCCATTTTCCAAGTTCTGTGAGCCATTCTGGCAAATTCGAACCCAAAGAGGGGGTCATGGAAGACCCTGCTTTATGGCAAGTTGGTCAGAAGTGCCAAGCAGGTGTCAGGAAGGTTGGAGAAGTGGTCGTTCCGGAGGAAAAGAACACCCACACATGCAGTGTCAGGAGCGGTGCAGGTAAAAACAGCTCAGGTTTGCACAAACTCACGTGGCCTAAAAGGTGGGGCTCCTCTTCAGAGTCTCCCCTCCCACCAGCACCTGTGGTGGTCGAGGCTCAGTCATGGTTTTTTAATTGAATGGAACTTTTGTCAGTGTCCCCTGTATAAACAATGGGACAGTGTGGGACAGCAGAGTGGCTGGGCTTGGGAGCTGGATGCACCTGGGGTCCAGTCCGAGCTCTGACCATTCCGTGTGACCAGGTACAAGTCATTTCATCCCTCTGAGCCTTAGTGCCCTTATCTGTAAAAGGGAGATCCCACCACCTCCCCAAGAGGCATGGTTTTGAGTGTTAAGTCAATGCCATTTTCTGAGTATTTAGGCGCATGGGCGGTACACTGGGTGTTCAGGCTATAGCGTTACAGTCTGAGGCTGTAGTCAAGGAAATGGCACTGCAGTCCAGCCCCCCTCTCCCCGCCCTTGCTTCCCAGGGAGTATGAGTGGTTTCTGTGGAAGGTGCCTGGCCTTCAGAAATATGGAACCGTCCGACTGCCCGCCCAGTAGCACAGCTGGATGAACCCTAACAGTGGCATTGGGGCACGGTCTTGCAGAGATGTGTTTTGAGAGGACCTACCAGTTTTTTTCTGTTGCTTCTGGATAGCCTGTGGGTACCATTTCCTTGGTTAGCACCATGATATTTAAGCATCTGGATTAACTGCCAACTGGTTGGAGAGTTGAGAGATTTCACCTAACAGTTCCAGATGGGCAGCTTCGCATGCCGAGTGGGCACCTCCAGCGTGCCCCCCCACCTCACTCCCCGTCGCTGGCCCTGCTGGGTTCTGGTGTCTGCACACTCCGCCTTGACTCTGGCCCCGAGAGGATAGGAGCTTGCTCTGGGCAGGGGTGCAGGTACCTGGCCATTTCCCTCTTCTGGGTTTTCAACCTGCTTGTCCCTCCCAGCCATGTGCAGCCTTGGTGGCGCCTCCCTGGGGGCATGATGGCTTAGCAGAGCAGAAGGAGGTGGGGCTCCGGAGCCTGTTTTGTGGGGGCTCCGCCGCTGCTCCTCAGCTATGTGACCCAAACCACAGTGCTTCACGTCTCTGAGCTTCGTCTCTGACACGTTGTTCGGGTTGGCAATAATACTTGAAAGTGCCTCCGCTCGGTCCTGGCACCCAGCACGCACTGGCTGGTGCCACCCGGGCCTCCGTCCGCCTCTCTCGGCCCATGCAGCCAGCTCAGCCTGTACCATCAGCGGCTTGGGTTTCATTGATCCCGCTGGCTACAGCCAGACAGAGACCGCCCCACATGATGCTGCAGCCGCTGCTGTTAATGCCTAGGGAGTCTCTAAGCCAGACCTCATGTGACCATCGCGCTTGCAATAGACTGTGAAGTGATCGGGGCGTCACGAGGGAATGGCTGTGTGCCTGCCATCTGTCAGCCCAGGGCCTCCGTGCTGCTCTGGGCCCAGAACCGTGCCATAGAGGAGTGGGGAGGGGACAGAGTGGGGCCCGTGGGACCCCTAGGAGAGACCGGGTTGTGAATTACAGTTGAGCACTCTGCATCCTTGGGGGGACTGTCACAGCCCCTGGAATTTTCAGACTTGGAGCTTTTCCAGGGTGGAACACGTCAGAACCCGAGATCCCGCGTGGGTCTCGGGTCCAAGGGAGAGCGGTGCTGGCAGTCGATGGGGGCGGAGAGCAGGCGCACCGCTCTCAGTCTTGCTTTTCCGCCTGGGGTCTCAGGCACGGCCGCGGGGCGGGTGCGTGCGGTTTGCTCCTCAGCTCCCGGTGCGCTGAGCCCGTAGTTCACCCTGAAGCCTCGTGCTCTCTCTCTCATCCCCTTGCCCCCCCGCCCCACTACCCAGATGCTCCAGTGGGTTCGGCTCCCAGCTGTCTGCCTGCATGCTGCCTTCCAGAACAGGGGGCACGGCTGCATTTTTTTTTTTTTACCTTTGGTTTTTTTTTTTTATTTTATAATAGCCATCCTAAAGGTGTAAGGTAACATCTCATTGTGGTTTTGATTTACATTTCCCTGATGGTATATGTTAGTGACACTGAGCATCTTTTACCTTGTTGGCCATTTGTATAATATGTCTTCTTTGGAGAAATACCTCTTTAGGCCTTTTGCCCTCTTTTTAATGACATTTTCTTGCTATTGAGTTGTAGGAATTCTTACATACTTTGGATATTCACCCCTTATCAGATATTTGGTTTGTAGATATTTTCTCCCATTCTAAGGGTTGTCTTTTTGTCTTTTCATTTTGTTGATTGTTTCCTTTGCTGCACAGAAGCATTTACATGCAAAAGAATGAAATTGGACCCACACCATACACAAAAATCAACTCAAAATTGATTGAAGACTTACACGTAAGACCTGAAACCATAAAACTCCTAGAAGAAAGCAGGGAAAGCACTCCTAAACATTGGCCTGGGCAATAATTTTTCAAATATGACACCAAAACTACATACAACAAAGCAAAAGTAAACAAGTATGATAAGACGGCTGCATTTTTAATTTACTTGTGGGGCCTTGCGCTGTAGTACCTGGCCTTTCATTTTCCTTTCCTCAGCATCCTCTCTGAGCTCCATGCATGTGGCTGTGTATGCCCGTACTTTGCTTCTGTAACTGTCCGTTATATTTTCGGGTGCATGTCCACCACATTTCACTTATCCTTTCCCCAAGAGATGCTGCCAGACCAGGCCAGAGCAACACAGCAGTCAGTCGCCTGTGTGTGATCCTTAGGGACAGACACACTGTATTTATTGTGACAAAATACTGCCAGATGGCTCCAACCTATGATGGTTTTAAAGGCAGAAGGAGCCTGAACTGTGTTTGCTTCTAAGAAGGAAACTCGCTGTGTGTTGAGAGTTCACTTTGTCCTGAGAACAGCCCCAGCTTTCGCTGTAAAGCTCGTCTTGCTTGCTCACCCAGTGGTCCTCCGAAATGAGCGCTGTTAGCACGCGTGTTGTGCAGACAAAGGGCTCGGGGTCCAGAAAGGAGCAGTCACCCAGCTCAGTGCTCATTGGAGCTGAGCCCGGCTCTATGCGACGCTTGGGGACATGCCACACTGTTTTCCGAAAGAACCCCACGTCCCCAAGCCTGGCTCCACGCGTCTGGGGAAAGCATTCCGAGTTAAGGAGAGGGGAGATCGGACATCTCAAGGCGGTGGCTTTGTGTGGCCTGCACTCTGTTTTGTTTGATCCACCTGGCCTTCCAGTTGTTCACAATTAATCTTCAATATTCTAAAATCGGAGATTTCACAGAACCTGGGCCATCTGGCAACAGGGGGCCCACTTTCCCACGAGGCACCATTCTGGGGATTGAAGTGGTGGCTGCCCCTATCTAGCTGGCTGTCACCCTGTCCCCATCCGCTGCCCGTGTTTCCCACGGGCCCCATCCAGCACTGGCGTTTGCAGCTCCTGGAGGAGACGCTTTCACATGTGGGCAGTGTCGCGCTCCCTGCTGAGTTCTTCCCACGAGTGCGAGGACCAGCCTGTCCCCTCCTCGCAGCTGCCTGGCCTGCACTCTCCCACCCTGAGATCATTTACCGTGTCCCGCGAGGGATCCGCCTGTGCCAGGCCCCGCGCAGGGTGGGAGAGATGTCGCAGACCGGCCCCCGCCCGTGGGGGACAGGCCACCATGTTCTGCACATCAAATACACGAGGCTGCGGGGAGGCCTGGGACGTAATCCACCCACCCTCCCGCAAAGGGGTCTGCGAGTGTAAAGATGAGAGTTCATCCAGCCACACGTGCTTATCGCCGTGGCAAGAGGAGGGTTTTGGAATTAGTGTTTTGTTCACCCTGCATGACCTGCAGGACTGGTTTGTTTTTCTTATTTCTGTTTTTAGCAAAGCTGCAGGCCCCCTGTGGTTGTGACTGCATTGATCCCAAGAGTCAGGCCTGCAGCCTGCCTGTGAGCGGACTCAGACGGCCGTGCCGGCGCCTCCCAGCTCGGTCCCTCACCCGCTGGCTCAGTGTAGGGAAGGCACTTAATCTCAGTTTCTCCATCTGCCAAATGGGGATATTAGTATCCACCTCACAGAGCTGTGGCGGGGGTCTGTTAACATAATGCAAGGAAGCATTTCACCTGGTGCTGGGCACGTAGTGAGCTGGAAATAAAAAGGGGTATCGTCGTCGACGACATCATTGTCATCGTCATCGTCATCGAGAAGCGTGCGGGGGAAGAGTGTGACTATCCCTGGAGCCCCGTGTGGGGCCTCGGTTTCTGCTCTGAAGTAGAGACTTGCCTTCTCCCCCCGTGTTTGCAGCCAGGCTCTGGCGTGGCCGTGCCGTCACGGCACACGGGGTCAGGATTTGCTGACCGTTGCGGTGTTTGCGTCCGCGCCCGTCCCACGTGAGCGCCATGTGCCGTGTCCCCCCGGGAGCGGCTCAACCCTGGGCGTCGGATCCGCCTTCCCCGCACTGAGAGGAGGACGGCGTACGCAGTGGGGATCGCCCACAGCCTGTCCTGTGGCCGCTTGAGCAGGAAGAGGAGGGCCGCCTGGCCCGGCAGGAAGAGCGAGCTTAAATTCAGTGCGGGCGCGAAGCCCTGTGGCCGCCTCCGTGAGGGACGGACGTGTGGCACCTCCTGAGTCCTGGTGTCACAGTCAGGACTCGGGGTTTTGTTCCAGGTGGGGCGTTGGGTGAGGTAGGAAATGGTCTGGCCCCTTGTAGTAACTTGGCAAACAGTAGCTGACACCATTCCCTTAGGGGTGTCTGCCCTGAACTTGGCCTTGTGCTGGGCACTGCCGATGGATACACTGTCCTGGGGGAACTTGCGGTGGCCAGGAGAGAGAGAGAGGCATGAGTGAAGGAGGCCACACTGCACTGGGTCTGGATTCCTTGGTAGACATGTGGCCAGCTTACCCCGGGGATTTAGGGAAGCATTGACCTTGGATGCCGGTGCATTGCAGCCAGGGAGCCTCCCAGGACCCACTTGTCACACAGCCCGTTACACCAGCCAGGTGCTCGCCCAGCGCAGAGGTGACGGCAGCACCTCCCTCACGACCCCTTGGGGCCCATTCTCACTGTAAAGATGAGGAGGCAGTTTCCTCTTCTACGTTGGCAATCTTAGGGTTTCCCTGAGTTAACCAAGCAAAGGTACTTGAGCAGCGGTGCTGGAAACACCTCACGAAAGGCTTCTAAGAGGGGCTCAGTGGTGTGTGGGCAGCCGCCGGGACGGCCCACCGCTCCCGACTGCGCACTGCTCTCCGACGTCTCCGGCGAGAGCATTTGAAGTGGCCGTAACGGGAATGTTCTCTGCTCCG